>JAOEHX010040711.1:0-36026 GCA_025448015.1 Bolborhynchus lineola
ACTGATTGCTGCTCAGGGATAGGCTGGTTATCAGTCAGTGGGTGGTAAGCAAATGTATTTGGCATTACTTGTTTATTGGGTTCTATTTCTCTATTATCTCCCTTTTAATTACAGAGGTTATTATTATTATTGTTGTTCTATTTTACCTGTTTCAGTTCTTAAACTGTTCTTATCTCAACCCACAGGTTTTAGCTTTTTCTGATTCTCCTCCCCATCCTACGGGGGTGGAGGGGTGAGAGGCAGGGAGCAAGCATGCAAGCAAGCAAGCAGCTGTGTGGTACTTAATTACCAGCTGGAGTTTAAACCATGACAGTTTTCCATGATGTAATTCCTTGGGGCTCTCCTCCTTCCCATTGCTCTCCATACCCTCTACCTTTAAGGAAATTAAAATTCAAACATCTACATCAAAAAGCAGCTAGATTGTAAGATTACGGATACACAAGCAGATTGCTCAAAGTAGGTAAATTAAGGAGCACAACATAGCAAAAACAGTGCCTCTTGAGACTGCATTAAAATCAGCAGTGTCTGGGGGAAGAAATCTATGATAAACAGACTGGAGAAGGTGGACCCATTACTTGCTACAGATTATAGAGTCTACAGTATAGGACAAGACTTTCAGGCAACCCTCACTCCAGAATCGCCACCTACCTGAAAACTACATTTTTGGAACCTTAGGTTATATAATTGTATGCTATTAGCATGTCACTTAACTGCCTCAACTTTTCCACTACTGCACTGTTGGAAATCATCAGTTAGGTTACACTGCCATAAGACTAGAGCTGTAGTTGTGAACTTAGCCCAAAACCTGTCAGAAAATACTATTTTGCTGTGCTGTATTTAGTTTTGCCAGGAAAATTAAAAGGAAAAAAGCTATCTTAAGCACAGTGCCAAGGCTCTCTGTCTAAACCAAAGCACTCCTCTCTGCTGCCTCAGTTCATTTCCCAGTAGAGGGAAAAAGAGGACTTCACCCACCCAGTGTTCCAGCTGGCAAGTCTTCCTGGCACATCCATCTCTAATATCAAAGACTGTGACCAGCACTGCTCAGAGAGCCCAACTAGCCATAAGTATTCACAGAAGCCTCATTTTTCATAAAATGGATCACTTTGTACATCTAATTTAAGAATCCCTGGAAGACACTTTTTCAAGAAGGCTAATTAGTTCTGAGCCCTTTCTCCCCTCCTACAATCTGATTTTCTGCCACCATGTATCTGGGTCCAAAAACTCATGGCAATGGATCTTCTTTTAGGCTTTTTGGAATGAAGTAGTGACTTCCATTCCTGGGAGAAAAAAAACTCTCCAAGCCACTGTAGAAGAGCAAAACACACATAAATACACATATTGAAAAGGAAAGGAAGGTGGTTAAATCCTCTCTAAAGGAGCTTGCATTAAAAGATCAGAGGCCAAATGTAGCATTTATGTCAACACTTCCTTAAATAACTCTAGCAACTGATGGACTGTCTATGGTATGGCTTTGAAATAGCTTTCTACTGCTTTTCCTCACACCATTTTGCCCATGTGTCTTTTTGCGAGTATCTGTGTGTGTGACAGAAAGAACTACCATACTACACTTTCAAGTACTCACAGTACTGAAAGGTCAAGAGCAAGCTACCATCTGACAACCCACACACACAGAGCTACTAAAATTCTGCCTTCAGACAAATTTCTCCACATCTCCCCTGATAAAAGTTCAAAATTCTTTTTGAATTAATATTGAAGTAGGCTTACTGCAAAAGTGTCATAAATTCCATCTGCCACTAATGAAAGTGACAGTTTCAGTATTATCCAGACAGATTTACAGACTCAAAATACATAACTAAGAATAAGCACAAAGGCAGTAATGACTTAAAAAGAGGCAAAAGGATTACCATTATCTACTTCACTACAAACAAAGTAAGAAGATCACTAGATTGTTTCCCCTGTAAAATAACAGTTTTTGTTGTCCTGTCTATAATGTGCTTTTCTGCACTAGGCTGACAAGAAGTGTTTTCTCAGGTTGATAGCCCTATTATTTTTCACCTTAATATCAAAACAGTACTGCAGACAATAGTGCTTGTAATCTACTCTCTATTAGGGTCAGAAAGTCTTCTGAGATTTTCATCTGTTGTGATATAGTAGGAAATTATTTTAACTGGCACCACTACACTTTGCAACAGTCCACAAAAAAGCTATTCCATAACATCAGTGGTAGGACAAGTAGAAAATATTTCTGTGCCTGGACCTGGGTTCTCAAGACTAATGATGCACTGTGACCTCAGAAAGGGTGAGATTAAGATTTATTTCTAATAACACTTAGGTAAAAGTAAGTAAAATAAATTGAACAAGTAAAATATGTTGAGCTTTCATGCTTTTCTGTTACCTTTCAAACTTATCTGCAGTGTCTTCTTTACTTTTCTTTCAGAACACCAATGCACACCACCACCTCTCACTCTTTCACCTTCCCAGGGTAACAATTCAGCCTCTGTGCTAAATTCCCTTCTATTAGCCTGGACTCTCTTAAACCTTCTGTATAGCTATATAAAGATTTTGCAAAATTTAATTTTAATGGACAGACTTGGGCACATTTTTCAGCCATCTTAGAGTTTGCAAATTTGGGTGCCTGGAAAGAGGTGAGTGTCTATTTCTTTTTCTTTCTCTCCCGTTTTGGATAACCATTTCACCATTCCATACCTGAAGATCACTTTTAAACATAGAGGCATGAAACACAGACTGCACAAACACACTCAAAATTTCCTGCATTTTAGGATTTCATGCCTCTTGCAGAGCAGGAGAATGATAGAGTTTGAGAGCTTGCCAAGAAATGATCACCATAGTAATCCCCAGTATTTTACCCCTCCCTGTTAAACATCACCTCACTACCTCTTTCTTTTCTGCAAAGGCAGATTCTGAGTAGTCAGAAAATCTCTGGTTTAATTTTTCTCATCAGAAGCCCCTAATAATAAAGACGCAGAAGCAAGCCTCCATGGAATCACTGCCATGGCTCAGTGGACAGCTCCAAGCAACTTTTGCTATGTCAGATATCCACTTATGCAGTCAGCTGTGAAACCACTGCAGTAGCAGGCTAGCTTCTGTAAGCTGCATTCCCAGTTATCCCTTCCTTTTAATTGTGTAGCTTTAATCACTTTAGCTCAGCCCCAGTAGTTAAGCAGAAAATTCCTGCACCAAATTAAAACTTCCAAACTACAACTCATAAGGCAATGCCTCAGCACCATCTGTGACAGAAACTGCAGATGTCTGTGAAAACACACCCCAGCAAAAATCACTGATGGGAGAGGTGTTCAGGTAGACATGAGAGCATGTCTAAGAGCAGAAAGGCCATTACAGTGCAGATGCCAGTAAGTGCTGTTGCTATTTTTGCAGCATGTACGTGGAGCAGTATCTTCAGTACTCAAAATGACATCTGTAACATAGCTTGAAGTCTGTTTGACACACCTTACAAGCTTCAGTCTACAGCTCCCATGTATGAGAAGTTACATTATTTTCTAAAGCTGCATGCAAATCAAGCAGCCTACTGAAATTTAGAAGGGCATATTAATCCAAGTGCTGCATATAGGGGGAACCCTTCAATTTAGATCTGACAATTTGAACTCTAAGATGTACAAGGATCAGGAGTGTACAGGAATGGTTTTGAGTTGCATTCATAACCCTTGCCCTCAGTCAACTGTGTGACATCTCCTCACATGTTTAAGGATTAAGCCCCCACTTTGGTTATTGCCTAGAGACTTCAAACAACTGAAATCCTTCTCAAAAAAAAAGATACTAGGATTAAAGAAGTAATCTATTCCAACAATAGTGAAAACCTGCTGCATGCCTAAAATTCATTCCATTTTCAACCCATGGAGACTCCCTATGGGACAGCATAGAGTTTTTCATTAAGCAAATCAGAATTTGACTAAGGCTCAGGCAACAGCAAGTTCACTTCTAAGCAGCCTACACAACTGAAAACAGAAAAGATGATAAAGCATGCCACTTGTATACTTACTTGAAGACTTATACATGATGTTAAAAACTTAGAACCATAGAATGGTTTGGGTGGAAAGGGAACTTAAAAATCATCTAGCTCCACAGATGCATTGTATCAGGTCCCATGGACTTGTGCACCTTCAGGTTCCTTAGATCTTCTCTAACATGATCTTCTACACCATGGCAGGTGGTTCTTAATACTCTCAGACCCTGCCTTTACCTTCTGCTACTTGAGCGATGTGACTGGAGCACTTGGTGCAGGGCAAAAATGTCACTGAGTACCTCAGCCTTCCCCATGTCCTTGGTAACCAGGTCTCCCTCTTCTGGAGGGGTCCCAGATTTTTCCAACTCTTGCTTTTATCGTGACATACCTATAGGAGCTTTTCTTGTTGCTTTTGATATCCCGGGTCAGATTTAATTCTGTTAGGGCTTTAGCTTTCCTAGCCTGATCTCTGGCTGCTCAGACAATTTCTTTGCATTCCTCCCAGGCTACCTGTCCTTGCTTCCACCCTCTATAGGGTTTGTTTTTGTGCTGGAGTTTGTTTGGATGCTACTTATTCATCTGTACAGGCCTCCCAGCATTTTTGCTTTCCTTCCTCTTTGCTGGAATGCAGTGCTCCTGAGCTTAGAGGACAGTATTTGATGCCTGCAAATCACTGAACTATGTCCAATTTAATACAATTCTCTAGAGGAACCAAGTGAACTGTGTGGCTTGTATGCTGGCATAAATATTCATGAATTGCTAAGAAAGCTAATAGGATCAATAAGAGCACAACCTTAAAGTTCACATCACTCTTGGTAAGTAAGGATCCCATTCTGTTTCCAGCCAAGTCAAGAAAACAGTTTGTCATTGCCTTTCCAAGAGCCAAGACAAGAGACAAAATTGCACAGAACTACCCTGCAGTCTGTGTTGTAGTCTGAAAGGAGCACTCAGCTTAGGAATCACTTAGAAGCTACCAACAGCATATAGGTTTAGTTAGGAAAATATCTTGCCATCTAAAAACTGCAACAAGAATAATTTTACAAAACTGCAGAACACAGTATACATCGTTCCTAAATATATATTCATTTCATTTGAGAAAAAAAAAAAAAAAAAAGAAAAATATTAATGTTCCCCCCTCTTTTCACTGCTGGCTAACTTTTCCCTTTTCAACTCTGAAATTAGTCACTGCGTGCACAGTTTCCTCTCTTGTGCTATACCATTCATTTCTGTGAGAATCTTCTGTACCTTACCCTGCACTGCTGCTGACTGAGGACTCCCACAGTTGTCAACCCCCATCAGTTCTTGTCAGATCATGCAAACACACTTGGCCATGAAGAAAAAGGCACCCCCAACTCCAGCAGCTAAGGACACCCAGTAACGAGCATGCCAGTGTTTCCTGCAGGCAGTGCAGTGCCCACTGGCAGAGCCCTACGGCAGAGAGCTGGGTTGCAGGGAGCACAAAGCACTTCCTGGGGACTCTTGATACCAACGGCTGGTACACGGGAACTGGGGGAAGTTGTGCACAGCCTTGCTCCCACTGCAGCCACTCCTCTTTAGAACTTCCCCCTGTGGGAACCATAGAATCAGATAGGTTGGAAAAGACCTTTAAGATCATAAACTCCGGCCTTTAGCCCAGCACTGCCAAGACCACCATTAAACCATGTCTCTGGGGGCCTCTTCTACACGGTTTTTGAAGAGGTGGCTGGTGTGTGTGGGGAGGCACATGCAGAGAACTGACACCCTGAGCTGGGGCCAGGGCAGCCCTGAGAGGCCATGGCGCATGGAGGACCCACACAGACAGCAGGAGTAGCAAAGTCCCATTAGGGGAGGACAGCCCTCTCCACACCCCATATTCCAAGAAGATAACCCTGATTTTCTTTTTTCTTTCAACTCCCCAGCTTAGAATGTCTAAACAAAAAGAAATTTCAGTTTTGTTTTGTAGGGTTCTGTTGTTGTATTTGAGTTGAATAGTCATACAGAAAACCAGCCATATTAGCAATTTTTCATGAAGCTCTAGTGTTAAGGGCATGTTTTATGTTTCTATAGCAGCCCAAGTATGTTTTGCAGTCTAACTGTTGTAACACTAATTTTTCTCTTTGCACTTTAGTAAATTTAAAGTCCAGGTCACTCCTGAGGTTCATTTTGGTTTCGTTGAGGGAAGGGAGGTTGTTTCTTATGTCAAACACTCATATGGGCAAGAATAACTGGAAGAAAGATACCAGACTAAGTCCTTGTCAGAGAAGTGTTACAACTGTGTTGGGACAAGGATGCTGATTATATAAAGTAAATGAGACCATAACATTGAGATAGCACTGTACTTACAAACACTAAAAGAATGCAAGAGCAAAATAGGGAAATTAGTTACAAAAATGTTTTTCCCATGGAAATTGACTGCTGTAGTTAGGAACAGAGTATAACAAGTGATATACTGGAAAACACACGCACAAAGTAGAGGGCAAGTTGCATTTGGCTTTAGTAAGACTTATAGTGATAGTAAATAAACTGGTTAAAGTATAAGAGACCCTGCTGCTGAGTTGGTGTATCAAAAACAGACCAGTGAGAGTCAAACCTCCCTTGCTTAGAGAGTTTCTTTGTCCTTCCTTAGGCAAGCTCCCAGCAAAATCAGTGAGAATTCATCTCTTTAAAAATCTACTCTTTTCATCTCCTTTCTATGAGGCATATGAATATTAACTTGCTAATGGGTTTTGAATGCATCTCAGTAGGATATTAAATGTGGATTTGCATGAACAACTTTAGTGGCTTTGAAATGACAGTTAATCTTTAGTAACCATTCAGAATTCAGTGTCAGGGTCTGTGTGCACGCACATGGATCCCAGCAGCATCTTGGACTTCTTTCATCTAATGGAACTTTTAACTCTTTTGGGCCTTTTTTCCCCTTTTTAATTGTCTTGTTTTGCTTTTTGAAACAGATGCATATCATTTCTCTCCTAAATATTTTTGTTTGTTGTATATGTGGTAAAAAGGTCACTTTTCCCATTTCCTCTCCCCAGGCCCAACACAAAGAGCTTGGACTAGAGGTATAAGTACCTAATCTTCTACCTCTTATACCAGTGGGGGTGGCTCCCTTGTATCCTTGAGACCCTCTGGCCAACATCCGCTGATTTTAAGTGACTGTTGAGTGAACACTCTTCTGACTGATAAGCTCTGCCAGTTGCCATAATTCAGTACCTTAATGAGGTTTTGCATGAACAGTGAGGAAGATAAATTATGAATAACAGTGGCCAAGATCTAAAAATTAGCAATGACTTCTGGGTGTCTCGTAGGTAGGAAAACAGCAGAACTTTGAGGGACTCAATGTTATTAAAAAAACCCAGATAACTCTTCAGAAGTCACTAGCTACTTTCAAAACTCTAGGTTACATGCCCATTTTCAGGTAAAGTAGGCATAGCTGTTCTTCGAGGTAGTCTTCTAATCATGTAGAACTAGTATCACCCATAACTGATGCAGGTCTGGAAAGAGGACCATAAATAGGAGTTTATAGCAATGAGACATTTATGAGTGATAGCACAAACCTCAACCAAATCCCACCTGGTTATACGGATGTAAAAGCAGCATAAAAGTTACCGTATGAAAAGTTAGAGTATTTGAGAGCAAAAAATTTGCTGCCATTGACCTTTCACATAAGGCTGACCATGATGCTTTAATTTTTGTACCTCACTAGCATTCTGTGGCAACAGACTTCCTGGAATTTTGTCATGAAAGGTACTTTATTTAGACAACATTGACTGTGTTTTGAGATTCTAAAGTGGATTATATTTGCCAAGCTAATGGGAGACTGTGGAGGTTTTACACTCTATAGTTACACAAATTTACACTTTTTAACCCTTGGCATACTAAGATGGGCTTCATTCTTTCTTTTTGGGCCAACACCAAGCGTAGGTAAGATGAAGTATGGAACTGTATCACACAAACTTACCCACAACATGAGTATAAAATTCAATATGGTAGAAACCTTGGTCCTCAAAACTCTCTAGCCAGAATTACACAGAGAAAAATCTGTTACGGACATGCAATGAGAAGCACCAGGAGACTTGGCCTCTCATGATAATAGGACATATGGCTTAAGAATATTAATAGCAGTTTATACTAAATCTGTAGCAAAATGATAAACAGCATAGTCACAGGGGGGTTCTGGGTTATTTTTTTAGTTTGAGAGTGTTTTGTCTTTTCTCTTTTTTTTTTTTTGTTTTGTTTTGTTATGGTTTGGTTTTTTTTCTTTGTTTTGTTTTGTTTTTGCTGGCCTCTGTAAGCCTTTTAAAGCCAAGAATTAATCTGGATAATTGTCATCTAGCTAGATATTAAACTAGTCCCCAGGTGGCTAATAAGGTAGCCTTGAATGTGTGTAGTTCAGAAGTGGAAGAGATATAGAGATACCATAGATCTCTTACGATACATGTGCTAAACAAACCTCATAATGTTCATTGGAGAGAAAAAATGTAACTGCAAATGTAAGAATAAGCAGCAAACAGAAACTGCAAAAATGAATAAAAAAAAGAGGGGAGGAAGGAGGAAGCAATGGTAGAGATCCATCGCAAAAAACTTCCCAGTCCTTCTCCAAAGCAGAGTAGAGAAGGAGTGACAGCTCCCCCAGATTCTTACAGGAAACTGCTGGGGCTCATGTTGTGAAATACTTTATTTAATCCCATCCATAAACCATCTGAAGTCTGTCTGAAGTTTGTTGTTCTTTGTTCATACCACTCCCACTGAAAAGTGATTCCAGAATCTAATATCCTTTATAAATTATTTTCATAGCTAGCTTGAACCAACATCACCTTTCAGACTACTTCACAGTTTACTCTTCCTGCTGCTTATTTCTTCC
Source organism: Bolborhynchus lineola (assembly GCA_025448015.1). Taxonomy (NCBI): domain Eukaryota; kingdom Metazoa; phylum Chordata; class Aves; order Psittaciformes; family Psittacidae; genus Bolborhynchus; species Bolborhynchus lineola. The sequence continues at coordinate 8,784 of JAOEHX010040711.1, forward strand.
TGAATTTATGGACAGCACACTCACCTCTTCTTAACCTCCTTTTAGCCAGAGCTAACTTAATTTTAAATCTTGCCTGTAAGTCAGAGGTTCCACTCTTCTGACTAAACTTCTCTCTCTTCTCTAGTTTGTTTGGAACATCTTTCCCAAGTGCAGTAACCAAACCAATATACACTACATTACAAGGCTCATAGGTGCCCTGTATATGACCAGTTGAAATAACGTGCCTGGGTACAATTTTAAACTGCATCCAAGAAGCAGAATCTTTTAATGAATGTGTACATAATTTCTATTTAATAAGTTCCTACCTTGTGGTAGAAACTCTTGCTCATGACCTTGTATTATAGCCCATTTTTATAACTTTTTTTTCTTCTAGGTCATCTTAGCTCTTCTCTGTTAATCTCTTCTGTATTGACAGTAACTTCCAACTTCATTTCAGTTCATTAAGTATATATATAATGCATATGCTACATACTTTAAATGGAGATCAGTCCCAGAATTAATCCTTGAAGATCTTTTTTATTGCCTAGGGAAGGATAATATCTTGGAAGCATGATATGATTATTCACATAATACAAGCACTGTCAATAATACTCAGTATGTCCTCAGAGCAGAAGGGAAATGGGGAAGACTGACCCTTTTAACATTATATTTAGTAAACAACAGTTATAGGAAGTTAATACACAACAGTGTCTGTAAACCTACCATAAAGGATGTCTACTCTGATTATTGTGAAGAAACAGCCTTGCCCTGTTAGCCTCATATGTCATGCTGACCAGTTAGGCTTAAGTGAAACAGTACACACAGTTATATAGCTTCCAGATGCCTTCTGCTTCCTAGGCAGGTTGGCCATGGTTTGCTTTGTATTGTAAAAGCCACGTCCTTCTCTCCCACCCTGCCACCTCCCCCCACACCACCACTATCTTGTTCGAACAAATAAGCCTGTGGTACAACCCCACTGAGTTTCTTCATATTTACTAGGTTGCAGAATTTAGCAACATGCTTATGCACACAATATGCAGCACACCTGAAGCTTTACTTAGAATTTAAACTCCCTGCATGAGGTGTTGAACACTTCATTTAGTTTGTTTTGGTAAATTGGTGTAATCTAAATGGACTGAAAAATGTATTGACTACGGTTAAAAGGAAAAAGTAACATATGCTCTTAACAGTGCCTTTATATTGGATTTTTACTTGGTAGTTGAGAAAATTCCCTTTGTTGTGGAGCTGCTATAGGAGGAAGCAGATGGCTATTTAAAACCCAGAATTCCCAAAAGGAAATGGGAACAGATGTCTGTAAGCAAGAATAAGAAACAAAAAATCTTTCTGTAAGTCCATACACTAGGAACAGAGCTATTTGAGATTTTATAAAAGTCTGTCTGCCTCCAGAAGCTGATAAAACATTTTGTTTTTCCCTTATCTTTTCTCCTTCTTCCCTACACTTTAAAAATACACATCTGCAACATGGATGGCGCTTTGATAAAGCAAACCAGCTTTTAGGAATGTGAGAACAGTCCCAGTAACACACCTGGCAATATTGTGTGCCTGCCTTCCTCAAAATAATTCTTTTCCATATTTGTTGATGTTACAAGCACAAAAATCTGTCTTTTACACAAGAGCTGTACTACAAAGCAAGGTTCAGTGCTACATAAGAGTTCATTGCTGAAGGTCTAGACTTCATTACAAAATAGCATAGCTGGAAGTGGACAAGGTTGAATGCCCAGAAGAGGTTTTGCTAACATGGCATAAATCCTTTGTCTTTTTTCAAATATTCATTTTGCTTCCTTGATTTTCTGTGTTTTGTATCCAGTACACTATAAAGGAAGACTGCTTACTCTTAATGACACCACTTCACCTTTAAGTACATAAAATTTAATGCACAAACATGCAGCAAGAGATTGACATTTACCCATAGGCACTATTTAGTGCCATGGATGCATAACAAAAGTTCAGAGTTTTGAGAAGAGGGAAAATAATGAAAAGAAAATAGACTTTCTACTATGACACCCTTTGGAGATTACAGAATATAAAACGAGCTTAAAGTCAGTTCTTGTGTCCTTAAGGATTCCTCTCTGATTTTCTCCTACAGTTGACTTTTAGCCCTTAAAACAAAAACAAGCATATCTTAGCTTTCTTGTGAAAATTGCTGAGAAATAAAATAGTTTTATTACAGTTAAAGCAACATGGGGAAAGCAGTCCTATAATAATGCATAGAACAACAGGTTTCCAGGCACCAGAATGTTGTGGTTACTATGAACTCAATGCTCAGTAGTGGTCAGAAAAGCAAACCAAATACTAGATATTATTAGCAAAAGATTAAATAGCAAAATGGAAGCTGTCATTTTCAAACTGTGCATGATCATGACTGAACACTATATGTAAAACTGGCTTCCCTTTTTCCTCCAGAGAGGGTTCAGAGAAGGACAGTCATAATGACCTAAAACATGCAATGGCTTCCAATAGGCAGAAAAAAAGAACTAATTAACATTTTTCATTTGGTATAACAGAAACCTGTGGAACGACATGATGGAGATCAGTAAAATCTGTGTATAGTGATAGGAGTAGCTAGGTAAGAACCAATTGCTCCCTGCTCCTGCAGGCCTTGAAGAAGGTTACCAGTTGCCTAGTTCAGAAAATGCATAAGGGCCTGATTCTTCACAGGATGTGTAGTTAAGGTATAGAATTTACCATTTCACCACCGTTGTGGTGATATTTTGCATAAAAAAAAAAAAAAAAAAAAAACCAAACAAAACTAAGTAAGTTTACTGGTAAATTCACTGAGTCACTATAAAGGCACCAAACCCCTCAGCTAAAATGCGAGACTAGAATAAAATAAAGAGAAAAAGAGAGGAAAAGAGAGAATCAGAGCAATGGTAAGCATAAAATGTGCATGTAAATCACATAACTGTTCCTAGGGAAATTCTGAAGCTTACTATGCCCCAAATGTATCCTACTTGGACTCATATCTTTCAGATACAGACTTAGATCTTATAAGAAATTAAACACCTTCCATGTAGCATGCATAGAAATTTAAACAGCAAGTGCATACATTTAAAGATAAAAGAAGAAAGAGATGTGAGAACAGAACTACTTCCAAAAGAACAGCTAGAAATAGCTATCTGACTAGATAAAGCATCTTTACATTTTTTAATAAAACTGGGGGATATCTTTTAGAAAGAACAGGTATCAACCAAGATCGTGCTTCAAAGCAACTCATTATCTAATAAAATAACATGCAAAGAAGCATTATCCTTTTACTAAATATTAACCTAGCACATCAGCATGTTTGGCAAAGTTGATAATCTGAGCAAAGGCTACTGGCAAAGACTCAAAGATCATTATTTCAAGAATTTTAGCTTTGCACTCTTGGCATAGGTCTTTTTTATGATAAGAAACTGAAACTGTGAATCACACAGATCAAGGTTTCTTTCTGTATGATTAAATGTAGATAATGAATTCATAAATCCATGCCAGTGGTAATTGGAAATCCACGATTTGGCTTAGAGCTATGAAGTTAACTAGGGTATGATTTTTAAATAAGTTTTTATCATATACACTTACAGATCTGGAGTGTGTTCCTGGACAAACAGGAGGACACGGTCAAACTGTCTTCTTAATTCTGATTAAATTATAATCAATTTTCCATCAAATTTAGGTAGTCCACTGGTTTTTTCAACTATAGGTGCCTCCTAGGTTTTGATTTTGATGAGCAGCCCCTGATTCTGCTGAAACTATGTTGCTTACTTCTCCCAAGGGAAGGGAAATACTGGAGTCATCCATAAAATGAAGGGAGTTTTCTTCACCTTTCCATCTACTTTCCCCAGCATTTTTTCCAGTATTTCTAGACACTTAATGGTAGCAAAGTTATCTTGATATAGACCCATCACATTTATTTTACTCCACAATGAAGAGATGCCAGAATAACATTTAACAGAATATACTAGTCTAAGGTGGACCTCACCTTTAATGCTTCTTCATGCAGTTTCTTTGCAAAGTAAATTAAGCACATGGAAAAGTAGGAGATGGATACGGGTGTGGGAGGGAAATACTCAGGCTTCCCTATAATGAAACCATTTCAATAACCAACAGCATTGTTTAATAGACTGATGTTACTATAAAGGAGTTTGACAGCTATCACGTCTTAACAAAGAGCTTAAGTGACTATCACAGGAATAAATACTTCTTTATCACTAATTAGCCATGCTGTTGGCTTGTGAGATATTCCAGCTAGAGCTATTGTTTTTAGAATGTGAGTCGATATACAGAACTCAAATCTTCAGGGTTCATTGCAAGCTGGACATTCATACAAGGAAGAGGTGTCACAGTAGGAATATATATCAGGTTATGAAACTCATTAAATGAAAAAGAAATGGGCAGTAATTTCAGCAAATCTATCACTCTTGTCAAGTAGATAATCTAAGGATCCACAGCAAAGCACTTAATTTTAATGCTTCTGTAAAAATGAAATCAATAAAATCACAGCTATGCTGGTTTGTACTCTGTTCCCTGTTTCCAGGCTGTGGGCAGATGAACTGTGTAGAACCTCAGAAGTACAATGGTTGTGTTTTCCAGAAATTATAAAACAGTTTTTCTGGTGGCCTTAAAGTGGAATGAGCTCTGGATGACAAAATAGGGGAAAAAAAAAAAAAAAAAAGCTCTTAACATTTATGAAATTAAGTTCTAAAAAAAAAAAATGACACCATCACACTTGCAGGAACTATCCTGCTTGTTCAACAATGCAGCATTGCTCAGCTTTATGAAAAGTGCACGATGCCTGGGAATTCACCTCCAGCTGAACCCAAAATAAATGTTTCAATTAGTTTCAGACAGATTTTCATGGGATTAGAATAATGCAGAGAATTTCCATCAGATCAGTGGTCTGACTGACACTAGAGAAAGCATCCAAGACAGTTGGAGGCTTCTACTGGTTCCAGAAGCTACTGCGTCACAAACAGATGCTGCACATCGGTAGGTGCCAAATACTACTTTCCCTACGTGGAAAAAGTACAGGTACACCATGTGCACTTGCAGGAATTGACATGGTACTAGGACCTTCTTTCTGATGAGGCAGAATTGAGACAAGTATGTTTTTAAGACAGAGAAAAATAATGAAAGATGGCCAGGACTGGGAGCCTGGCTACTTGAAGCAGGAGCATGAAATGAATTTCCTTACCTTCAAAGTGCTGTTCTCTCTCTTCCCTTTCCTGAAAACAGCTCCACAGAAAGTAAAACAATAAAGTCAACTTCTTCCTTTAGGATCTGCCTATGTTACTTCCAGCATGAAATGCTTGTTCCAGCACATGCTTTATTTAAGATATACTATCAGGTGAGCTGGAAAACCTGTATGAAAAATCCCTTTACTCTTATGACCCCTCTGCATTCATCTCCAGACTACTTTATACTGGTAGGACAGTAACTTCTTTCTCCATTAAACTGCTTCTCTAACACACCCCCACAGACTTCCTCACTGTAATTTCTGCCTCTCAGGCAGCTCCTCTGGGTCTCACTTTCAGTGTTTTCCACAGTAGCAAAGTGGCTAGTCACATTTATAAAACAGTTAAAGAATATGGAAGGGCACAAGGTTCCAAAGAAAATAACTCCAGACTCTAGATTAGGGTAGGATTTTTGTTGATTCTGGGGGGTTTTTTGGTTGGGTTTTTTGTGCATTTTAACCATTCAGAGACCTTGTTATAGGATATTTAGAGCATACTGACCAAGCTATTATATAAGCACATCTGTAACACAGTATCTAGTCCTTTTCCTCCTTGTTATCATAATACAGTGACCATCACATACAGAAATTTGCTTTACTTAAGAAATTGGGCCACTGGACCTGTGTTTAGTTTCTGATATAGCTGTAATTTCCTGGTGCCTGTCTCCCTGAACTACCAGTTGGTTTCCTATCTGCTTCTGTGTGTGAAAATCCGTACTATGTTGATCTTATAGAGGTTTTCCAAATTGCCTGAAGTTCTGTGGGCATTATGAAAACACAATATTAAAGAGGCTGTTGATGCATGAGGTAGTGTTTAGGTCATTATTTTGGGTGCCTATTGCATACGCTAAGACAGACTTCAATAATAATTCTAGACTTGTTTTTTGTGTCTGAGACTGGAGTGATCAAGCAATAATACAAACCCCTCCCCCCAAAAAAGAAACCAAAACAAACCAAACCAAAACCAAAAACAAACAAAAAAACCAAACCAAAACAAACCCCAATAAAAAAGAAACCAAAAAAAAACACAAAAAGCAACCACATAACAAAACAACAACCCCAACAGAAAAACAAAATCACATTTCATTTTCTTTAAATGAAATTACAGGCAGGCTCCAAGCCTCCAGAAGTGTACAGAGTCTGTATAAAGAAAGAATTGTTTCATAAGAAGCAAATGAAGACCTTTTTTCTGATAATATAATACAAGAGTGAGTTTCTTAGAACACAGCTCCGAAGATCTGCATTAAACACAACTGAAACATAAAGCTGCCCCAAAAACTGATTAGCAGAGGAGTTCTATGGATCTGTTCTGTATGGCCTTACAGCAGCCATTTAGGTCCTTGAGAGTTTACTCACACTCATTTTGACTTGCATCTGGATTCAAGATTAGAGATAACATTTTGATATAAGAGTAGCTTTCTGCATCTTACACAAACAGAAGTCAGTCACACTCACACCTCTCAGCCAAAGCTGGAGATAATAATGACAGGTCACCTGCATTGGAACTAACAGTCTGCCCAGTGCTGGAATATAGTTGTACATTCTCACTTCAGACAGTGTCTCATTTAAAATACTTCTTGGGCACAGTGAAATTCAGGAAGCAATGAAAAGTGCACCTACAGCTGCAGCAAGCACTTAAACAAGGTGAATCGGAGCTCTCTTTACTGGCAACATTGCATTTGGTAGTGTTCTCACTGCTTCAGATTCATATATCTGTCAGTCAGATTAAGTGCTCTACTTATTCTCTTAGATTATGGTTGTCCAGGTATCTGCCACTTGCAACATATTTGCTGCTTCAAAAGTCATTTCCATTTATGCAATGTTTTGCATATTGGATGAAATGCATGAATGACAGGAAAAAGAATTAGGGGTACTAAAAAGCTTAAGACAGGTTTAGCTCAAGATGAAATAGAATGTAAAATTAAAGAAGGTAAGGCAAAGAAGTGGAAAGATAATGTGGAGTGATCTGCCCATATATTCTAGCTCATGTATTATTTCTACTTTTTTTTTTACTCTGAAATCACCCCTGTCCCCATAACTGCATTGGCATTAGATACACAATAAATATTACATTTGATTCTTCTTTAGCTTTACCATTAGTTTTTATCCCAACTGCACAGCACTATAGCACATATATCACCCCAAACTCCTGTGCCTGAAAGCAAAGTATAAGCTGGCTATACTTGGTTGCTGTAGTATGTTAATATTCTGGTTGCTAAGGTGATGCATTTACCAAGTTACCTCTCAATAAGTAGTTTGCTTAAATAGCAGAGCAATGTTAGTCAGTGCAGAATACAGTACAGCGACAGCTATATAACTCTTGATTTTTCAAGTAGAGTCCTTTAAATAGTAGAAACACCTCCAAGCTATGCCGCATTTTGCAGCACATCTTATAGATATGCTTAATTTTCTGTAGTGCCAGCTAAAAACTCCTCCCTACACACAGAAAAGAGAATCTGTGGATTAAGTCTGCCCTATAATGATAGTAAAATTATAGTATTCTCTTTTAAAAGGAGAGAGAGAGAAACAAACATGGATACTCGTCCCTGTGTTCACTTGGTATTTATTCATAGCTAAATGATGTTAATTCCTCAGTACAGAGCCCACAGATTCTGGATGCTGGAGTCAGAATAAACATTAAGGGACTGATGGGAAAACAGCCTTCTTGCCTCCTCCTGTCCCCATCTATCTGCACTTGTATCTCTACTCAGCCAGAAAACATTTCAGTGAACACCCATGCTTGCAATTTATAAAAAGCTTTTAGTGACGCTATCATCTTCCTTCTTTGTACTTCCAGCCACCTACAAGTGACATTGTGTTTCTCTAATAGGCTATTATGCTGTCTGCTTGAAAGCATTTGTTTGATATAATTCCTTGCAATTGTACTAGAAAAGTCACGCTTGTTTCTAGCTTTCTAAAACTGTGCTTCAAATATTTAATTTTTTCTTTTTTTTTTTTTTTTTTTTAATGACACTACTTTCAAATGAAAGTAGCTCCCTACCTGTAATTTCAGTTCTCTTCTGTATTGTGGTTGATCCTTCTTAATAGACAGGAAGGCTGCAAATAAGTCATTTGGTTTTAACATTCTCCCTGCATTGCTTTACAAGCAGCCCGGATTTATGAAGAAAATCCATCTAGCTCTCGCTATCTCTCGAGACGTGATTAATTCCCAGTGATCGAATGGAATCAAGTGAGAGGGGTCTGCCTGAGAACTGACAGCCTTTCAAGAGCAACTGTTAATGAGAAACAAATAAGGAGTAAGGGTGTTCAGAGACAAGATGGAAGAGAACAATCCAGATCTTCCCTTAAATTGCAAGCAATAACAATTTTTTTTAATTATTTTTCCTATCCAATTATTAGTTGCCATTAAAAATCAAAAGCAAAATTAAAACTCATCTGTGTTTTGGGCATAAAGGTTGCACATCAATGTTAAAAGCAGAGGAACATTTCATTTTATAACCTTATTTCATAGGCATTCTGCTTGGAAATAGCCCTGAAGATAACCAGAGAAGCCAGATTGTGCAGACTGGGAGCTGCAGACCACTCTGAGCATGTGATAGAGAGCAATCATCAAGGTGAACATTTAAAGATGCAGATGAGATCTTATACTTAAAGATGTGAACAGCTCAAGTTCTGAGCTATCTGCATACATGAAGGTCACTCTGTGCCAGCACTAGGTGACATTGATTGTAGATCAGTGTATTTGAGGGGAAGATAGAATTGTTGATGCTTCTCCCCCTCCATTTTAACATTTAACCTAAAAGTGATTTCTGAAGGCAGAGATATCCATATTCTTATTATATGTGTAGCAAGGAGTCTGTTGAACAAGAAACTACTATCTATTCTTGCCTGCTGGTCCAAGACCTTGTACACAGGCAACATTCACATGCGTAACTTATTTGCCATACCCTTGTAACTTATGTACCTAAATCAAGCAACTCCAGTAAAGACAGAATATCTCTTCTCTCCAGTGAGCACACTCTCCTGATCTGACAAAGGAGAAAGATGGAAGCAGAAATGGAAAGTAGAAGATCCTGTCCCACAAAGGAGCCCCCTGCTATGCAAACAGATGAGAAGTAGAATACATTTGTTCCCTAATAAGACCAAGCTGTTCCTGATAGATTCTGACTCAAGGGTCAAGTCAACACCTTCATCCCCAAAAGAGGAAAAGATTGCAGGCCATAAGCAGTAACATCACTGTTTCTGAAGAGCACTCTGCATATAGAGAACTTTCTCACTTCTAACGTATTTCACAGGGGCAACTAAGTCTTATTTCCCATAATATGTTCTTGGCTCCAGCTTGAAATTATCCTTCTAGTCTTAGACTTTTTACTTGGTGACAGATCATACTAATGCTAAATAAGCACATCAAGGCCGTCAAATTAACATATATGACTTGGGTTGCAGGGCATTTTCCCTCCAATGCAGGGAGAGGTTCTAAATCCAACTTCTCAAGCTGTTTGTTCTCTGAAACAGGCTCCTCTCCCTGAGCAAACCCTTGTGTTTTCAGTGGAGTCTGGCTAGCAACAAGCACTGAGGCAGAAGGTTGCATTTGCCATAAGGGATAACGTCCTGTGCATTTTCAGATAAGGCTATTCCAGCAAGTCCTCCATTTTCCTTTTGATAAAAATTACAATAGGGTTAATGTTTTGCAGGATGAAGGTAAACCTGTTTGTGAAGAAGAAAAAAATCCATGAGCCTAGGGCTGGTTTAACTCTGATGAAAACCAGAAGATAGTTAGTTGTTGCTCCATATCCTCACCATCTAAGTTTTCCCCTTGGACCGAGGGTCTGCAGAGTGCCGTGCAGCCAGGAGCTGGCATCAAACAGTCACAACAAGGCCAGAGGAACAGCAAACTCCAATACTACTGAGGTCCTGAGGAGTAAGATGGCAACCACTGTTTCCAAAGGTGAGCCACTTCCATAACAACTCTCTCTGTAGCAGTCACACAGCTCCCTAGAGCTCAGGCACAGGCCAAGTATGGAGCAGGCCTGTAGGTCTCTTGCTACTGTTGACAGTCTCCTACCTCAGACAGACTTACTTTGCCAATGCTAATCCTTGTCCTTTAAATGTATTTTATTTTATTTTTTCCCCCTCCTCTTCTGAATACTGCATCCCTTGAAAGTTTCCCAGGATGGGATTCTGGAGCTTACAGACCCCTTGAAAGAAAAGGAAGAAATCCAGGGTCACTTTCATAGACTATAATGGTGGATTTCTGTCTCTGCCCAGCACTGCATAGTATTTATTTCATCTTCTGTCTTTCTTGCTCTTTGCTCTAAAATAACAAGAGTTTCTTGATTGGCAAAAGCACTGATCACCCAGTAATAATCTGCTTACACGCTTCGCTGATGAAACGGAGCTAGGCTATAGAGGGTTTGTGCTGTGCGTTGTTACCATACCCATTGGGGATTAGGATGATTATAGTAGTGATCAAGGCCATGGAAAGGATTTTGTCCTGACCCTGCTTTTCAAGCTGACACACTATCTGTGGCAGCCATTTCCCTTAGTCAGGTTAATGAAACCCCCTTTCATTTTTGTTTTCTCCTTTAAGATGAAAAGTGCTAAAAAAAAAAAAAAAAAAGAAGATAACCTCTGTGACCTCAGCCATCATCTCTTACTGTGGTTTTTTTCATCCCTGAACCTGTTAATTGAAACTACAGAGTCACAAAAGCAGCACTCTACATAGTTTAGCTCTTAATCATGTGAAGCCAGCATCCCAGTGAGGAATTTATGTATAACACTAATTATGACTGACATTGCCTGTTAGGCTGGGAGATAAAAATCACTACAGAGTAGCTAGAATGGTCTTGCAACCTCTCTACAGCTGGCTTAATGTTTCTACACAAATAGCTTGACCTTTAGAAAAGACAGAGGGGAGGAAAAGCAGGAGATGTTTTGAGCTTTAAACGATTCCCATTTGTAACTCTGTGAATGGCACATTTGGTCCAATTTTCAGTCTCTGGCATTTCCAAACTGTCATGTTACAAACAGGCAGCAGGCTATAAACTTTCCCCCCAGAGGGAAGGAAGGCAATCAAGTAGGTATCCCCAGCCAGCAAGTCTGCAATGCTGCTGCATCAGAGACCTTGTGCAGCAGTTCCATGAGGTTACAGCATAGGCCCATTAACAACATCGTAAACACATTGCACTGGTTCCTAGGTGCTCTGTCTAGACTGACAGTAAATCTGCAAAGCAATTTTAGAGAGGGTGTAAAAGTCAGAGAATTGGGACTCAGTTCCTTTTACCCACTCTGCATTGCTCTTGATTTACAGAGGTATTGGAGAAGGCAGCTTTGAGGCTATTACTGGAAGAGACACAAGACTGTTGTCACACTCAGCATCCAGAAAAATGCATGCTGTGTGAAGGTAAACATTTATGTGGGAAGAAAAGTAATCCTTTGGAGGTTACAAAAGAAAAAGACTTTGGATGTGCAGCGCTGTTGAAGATTATTTTAGAGATACTAGGTAGGTATACACTATATAAAACAAGTGTTGATTAAGTGGTTTGCCTTTTGAATGTTCACATTAGTCATTGCTCCTAGTAGCATCCACCATTCTCAACACAACTGCGGGATCTCCTCTTACTGACCCTGTCTTTACACCAAGCATAAGCAGGATCTGAACTCAGTCTCACTTTTACAACAAACTACTTACTCTTGCACAGCCAGAGCAAAAAATGGAAATAGACAGCTACAAGAACATTTTCAGATATTTAGCATTCACAGAAGTGGGTGGGACAGTGCATTAAAACATTAGTTTCTCTGCATGTGGACATAGTTTGTAATCTGGAAATTTCAAGCTGCATGAATATATGTTTTAATTGGATTGCTAAACATTAAACCTGAGGAATCGGACAGATTAAATCTGAGGACAGCAGTAGGAGTTTACGTTCCTGCATGTAACCTAGCTATGGTATGTTCCATGCATCACATGTGTCTAACCAGAGCTGATTTCATGGCAAAGCAAAGGAGTTCAGTCCAGTACATTTGGAAACAGCCAGAACTACTGAGAATGGGGGCGATTCTGCCTCAAAAGCCATCATTAGCACAAGGGTTCCAGCAGTAGGAAATATACTTAAGTTTTGACAGTTCAACTAACCTATTTTTCCACCACTCAGCTGGGAACTGCTGTGGAGAGAGAATACCTACATATGCCAAGATGTTTTGCTACACCTCTGGCAGCAGCTTGAATTTTTATCTCTAGTTCCATAAGGCAAAACCAATTTCTCTGCTGTCTTGTTTGCAAAACAAGTGGCGAACAGTCACCTCCAAGGGAGTAGTATGAAATTTGTATCCATAGAAGCTACTCTGAGGGGAAAAGAGTTATTAAATCAATGCTCAGAGAGACAAGAACTTTGATTTATGGTCTCAGATTAGTGACCTTCCTGGAAAACAGGACACTCATTTACACCCCTAAGAGTAATTAGGAACTTTCTGGAGAAGTTATTGCAATAGCTTGTACTATCTTGAGGAGAGGCCACAGCAACAATCTGTCAGGTGGCAGCTAGTGAGAAGTCATTATTCTCACAGAAGCTGAAGACTAATAACTACAGATGATACATTGTGGCTGCAGACACCCAACTTCTCTCTGCATGTCCAGCCAGCCTATGCAGTGTCTGAGTTGTAGAAGGAGCTTTAATCACTTGCTTGTATCCCTTGCCAGATGTAGATAAAATGCCTGCAACATACTCACTATGCAAACAGCCACCTCCAACATGCTTCCCTGGCAGACGGCAACTGCTGGTACAAATCTGTCATCCTCAAGTGCAACACCCCAGTCGCCACGTGCAAGAGCAATTCACATGTTTCTCTATTGTGCTGGGAATAATAGTTCATTGTCTGTATTCATAGAAACATAGAATGGTTAGGGTTGGAAAGGACCTTAATAAGGGTTTACTAACCTTGTTCCAACCCCCCTGCCATGGGTACAGACACCTCACCTTACACTAGCCCGTCACCCAAGACTCTGTCCAACCTGGACACTGCCAGAGGTGGAGCAGTTATTCCACTGATCTGAGAACCACAGACAGAAATTATGAGCTGACAAGTGCCTGCAAGATGCCTTTCCCATAAGTATCCTATCTTTCTTCAACACAGGTCAGCAGCAATCAGAGACTAAAGTAAAGTCTTCTTTACTTCAGGCTTATTTCCTTCCGGCTTCTTTCCTTCTTTACCTTGCTTTCCTGACCTTAGACCTTCAAAATCTGCTCCCTATTCCTTTAAGGCTGCTCAAAATTCCCAGAAATCAGCAATTCCTCTGGTACAGATCTTGCTAGAAAGTGTCCTGGACATATCTAGAGGCTGGCAAACTACTTGCAGTAAAATACCAAGTGGAAACACTGACATGTTAGAAGGAATGTTTCAAAGGCTGGGAGGAGAAAATTTTTTCACACAAAGGCTGGTATTGAACAGCTTCTCAGCTGAAATACTACAAATGTGCTTCTTTAAAACATATATTAAAATGATGATAAAGTAACATTAAAAAAGTAGTTACCAAGAACAGTTGAAGCATCTGCCCACTACAGAAAAGGCATGAAAAAGATGGTTGAAGTCAGTTAGAGAGCAAAAAATCCAGCAAAACCCATATGAAAGTGCATCCACCTTTTTATAGTTCCCATCATCATAGGGTGTATAGTTCTTTAAGACAAAGGGTCATCTTTCTTTGATTGCTTTGCCTCCAAAGTACTCTTTGGCTGCTCAAGTCTAGCTAAGGCAATTAGACTTTCTGAATTCATTCTTCTTTCCCCATTGTAGGGGAAGTATAAACCCCTTAAAATCTTGCTAAAGCCTTTTATATGAGAAAGGCAGTCACATAAGCCTGCTTGAACTTAGGCCCAGCTAAGAGTTTAAATTCAATAAAGAATTATTTGGAATTTGTACTAAAGAGAAAAGGAAGCAAGGCTTTCAGAGAAAGTTCAGAAGGTCACACTTAAAGAAAACCACAAGTTGTATATCTGTGCATGGGTAAAATCACCCTCTAGGTGACTGATCTAAAAACACTTCATCCCTAAACAAAAGAGGAAACATACAAATATGTAGGAAAATTCCTGGAGGCGGGGAGGGTAGGGGATGGAGAGGGGAGGTTCAGAGGGAAGTGTTTGCGGCACCTCTATCAAGAAGCAAATATAAAAAGTCAGGGAGTAATTAGTCATTCAAAACAGGAAAGAAGAAGTAAGGGAACAGAGAGAGTGCTCACTAAACAAGAGACCATCAGCAGATACCCATCTATTTGGTTAAACCTCCACAGTGTGCCAGAAGCACAGCTAGTACACTTCGTATTGCATTGTCTCTTTTTGCCTTTTAATTCAGGTGATTTTCCTCAAAACTGGTATGGAAGAGAGGGTTTTTTTCCTGCTCTAGTGTTTCCAGCAGCTTTAAGCCCTCTGACTAGTATCGGCTACCTCCACAAAAGAGGAGATACACACTCAAGACTCCAAAAATGCTCTCCTGAATATTCCCTGCTCAACACATTGTTAGTCTCATCCAAACTATTCTGTAGGAAAAATTGCACATACTAGAATTTAGGCCTGCAGGGATCACGCTCAAACCAAAGGGGTTTGTTAACATGAAGTGTTATGTGTACTCGGGATACATTGAGAACAATATCCACGGCAGGGGGTATTAAAATACCTCCTTAGAAATGACAGAAGACACTAATTACTTTCAGTTTAAAACTGAAAATGCACACATTTGCACTGTGTTACACATCACTAGTCAACTCCATGTCATTAGCCCTTCGACAGACTTCAAAGCAGAACAAATTTCTTTCATGGAGAAGCATACTTTCATTAGTGCCATAGTGACAATGATTGATCCCTCCTTCTCCCTCCCATCCTGCTATTCCTATTCCCCACTGAACAGGAAACTAAACCTCACATCAGCTTTCGCTTTTTCTTGCACAGGTGCTCAAGAAAGGCCGTGAAGAATAGCTGTTTAGGAAACAGCAGGAGAGAGCAGCCTTTGAAAACACGGAAGAGCCCTACTTCGAGCATCTTTCTTGATGTACCAAGAGCTGCATTTACAATAAGGAAATTAAAATAATCCTGCAAAATAAAATGAGCATTTTCAGTACCTCACCTCTTTGTCATGCATGGAACTTTATGTGTGCTACAGTATAATTAAGAAGTCCATTTCACTTCTTATACAAGTTCTGCATGTAACTTAGAGACTCAATTCAAGGATAAAGCATATACCATTCAAAACCTCATAGCCCAAAACGCACGCTTTGAGCAAAATAGTAATTTTGTATCTGCATGGATTCAAATATGAGGCCACTTAAAATGATTTTACTAAGCTTGACAGACAGCAAGATTGTTTCCTGAATCAGATTTCCCTCTTTTCTTCTCACTTTAATCCATTATGAAATCCATTTTTCTTCTCCACTGATGAGGGGGGATGGAGGGGAAGAGAAACACAAAAGCAACAGTCTTGTACGTCTTCAAAAGCACTCAGAAGGGGGCTGGGGTGAAGGAAAACAGTGAGGTTGTTAAAGCTGTCCAAAGAAACAAAAAAAATACCCCCATCCATATGTATAAATACTGCATTTAACAATTGAAGCAACTTCTTGGTAGTTTTGGCCCGAGCTGGCAATTACTAGAAGCCAGTATTTCTCTTTTATATAAATTTTATCTTTTAGAGGCAGGGTAGTTCAGTTCCAGTGTCATCACCTGTTTCTACACAATGCTGAACACTATTTTATATGAAAAGCTTACTGGATTGAAATTACACCCCACGTCATTTCATAAGCAAACAAGTGAAACAGGGACTGCAAACAGCATGGAAATGAAGGAGTCTGTATTTGCAAGAGACAGACAACATAACCTGACTTGTATGTGCAATTCAGGTTTGATAGCAGTTTCTCCTGAAACTGTATTTGGAGGCATTTCAGGCTTGAAATTACAGCTTTAGCTATTTACTTCATATAACTATAACGTACTCTCAGAAGGTAATGAAATATTAACAAGTAGAAATGGCTATTCCAGCACTCGGACTCCTGCTCTTAATTCTTACAGTAAGGCCTTTTAGACAGGTTTCTATAGAATTTAGCCAATCAACACCTCAGATTGGCAAATAAATTTGGTACAGGAAGAACCATTGCTAAGCAAGTGCTAGGTAGAAAGTAGTTTGACAGAAAAACTACAGTTTGTATATCAGAAATAAGGGACCACGCAGAGATGTGAATGAATCAGTGTTTGGGCTTGAAACAGGCTAGCTTGGACCATATAATTAATTATGCTTTTGTTCAGACACAAAATCTTACACATCAAGTTTGGAAAAATTCACTTAGCTTTTAATGATACTTCCTTTTCCCTCATTAATTTCTTGAAATACAGGCACCTATACATGAATTTTGCAAAATCTGCCACTTAGGTTTTACACATAGATCACTTCAATGTTTACCATCTGTTTTTTTTTCCTGATTGCATTAATAGAGTAACTGCATATAGGCAGAAGTATATTGGCATTATTTATTTCACTTTTCCAAATACAATGGGTTATCATGGTGTAACTGTCACCATAGCAAGGAATAAATGAGGGAAGAGTACAGTTAAAGGCTCACTGCTTAAAGTACAATAATACTTCTCTGGAAGTAGGCAAAGATTTAGGAGATTTCCAAGTTTTGCCAGCTAGACTATGAACTACATGAGGGAACATTTCTATCATTTACCAATATTTCGAAGAATTAGTCCAAGAAAGTATTATGAATACCTTTATTTAGTTCTTGAAATGTGTTTTTAGTAACAAAACGGGTAGTAAAACATTAATTATTTTGCTTTAATTCACATCACAATGTAACCTGATATTAAGAGTTTGGTTCTCCTCTCTCCCGCCCCACTCCCCAGCTTACTAAGAAAAGAGAGTGAAAACCTGAAATGGCAGCTGTCTCACTGAGGAAAGCATATTAAAGTAACATTCCTCTTTATAAAGATTTTAAATAGGAATAGAAGTGCTCCAGGACAACTCTGACAGGTACAATAAACAATTTCAGACCTTGCATGAAAAAAAAAAAAGGCAGAAAAATATGTTTTTAAAAAATAATGCAAAAGAATGGGCCAGAAAGGACTAAACTGAACACTGAAGGGGTAATCCATCTAGTACCAGACCATCATTTTAATCACTTGCAGTGCTATTTTTAAAGTTGTGAGGTGGGTTTGGTTTTTATTAGCAATTCACCTTTGTGCTGTCTTACTCCCATTTTTCTAATCCAATAAAACCCACAGAATTGTTCAGAAGTGCTATGCAGCAGGAAAACATCATAGCCATACAAGTTGCTGCAGCCAGCTTGAGCATCTAACTCCTCTCAATAGCTGACAGCCTTTATGTAGACAGAGCTCTGTGGGAGAGCTTCTCCACCTCCACTTCCTTCAGGTAGTGCTCTACAAGAACACAGTTCAGGAAAATAGCTCATCCTCTGCAAGCAGCTACTCCACAGTGGAAAACACAACAGCACAAACTGAACAGCAGCAGATGAGGAAATGTGACCCAGAGAATGCCCCTTTTCACAGTTTATCTTCTGCTACCATTTTTCTGCTTAGAATAGGGCAAATATATCTCATACTTCTATAGCTACCTGACTTAGTGGAGCTTGGTAAAGACTTAGCCGTAGATTTCTTATTTATTCATTACCACAGTCACTCATATGTAATTATAATGAAGATATTGACATATTAGTATGCATTTATAACTATATATCACATAATTTTTAGCTTAACCCATATCAAACATATATTTCATATTAATTCCATATCAATTCAAACCTGAAGATTTATACCTGTGATTTTTAAACAAAAAAAAAAAAATACTATTCTGAGAACCTAGGTATCCAGAATATGTTTAGGTACTTAAATCCTATTAAATTCAGTGGCTTGGATTTAAGAATTTCCATATTTCAGGGACTCTTGACAATGGTCACCAACCAATAAATCTCTGCAGACTTCAGGGAGGGCAGATAAAAAGGAAGCAAGTACTCCAGAGGCTTGTCTGTAGCTAGTTTCCATAAGCATCAGGCATGGAGAAATATTTGTTAGTCTGGATGATGATCATGCTATATCTAAAATAGCACATAACTAGCTGTCCAAAATTCATAAGCTAAGAAGTGATTCTTTTCTTCTAACAGCATCCCACATTTCACTGCTGCTCATAGTAGCTATATAACTGTTCTTCGTGTTTGTTATGGGTCTGTTGTCCTAATTTGTGTACCAGGTTTCTGGCAGACAGGATTTCTCTCCCTTGCATGCCTCAGTGACCTACCAATGAGCTACTTCTGCAACAATTACAAAGGCATTTACGTTTGTACACTTGTACTTCTTGTACATTTGTACTTCTTTCCTACAGAGCAGAGCACACTGATGATGCATGATGCAGAAAGTGGAACCTGTGGGTGACACAGGAGTGTCAGCTTGCTCCACCAAGGTACACTAATTCCCCACACAAAGCATTTCCCAGATCAGTTTTAAGCATACAAGAGTGACAAATGTGCACACTTGCAGCCAGGAAAAGCTCAATTATTGCCCAGAGTTTATCTAATCGCATAGAAAATGAGTTTCCACAGGGTGATATTTCAAAACAATCATGTCAGCAGTGAGATTTAATTCCCATTGCACACTGAGCAGCTTCAGGATGCTGAGGAGGAACATACAAGAAGCCTCCATGCAGAACAGTAGCTCTTCACAGCAGGAGCAGGGTGTCACTTTACAGCTTCCAGGTCAGCCAGTGAAGCAAGAACCCCCTCAGATTCAGAATCCAAACACCTTCAGTGTTTGCTAGTGGCCAAGCATCATAGTAGCATCAATACCTGGGCTTTCTATACCATCTGTGGGTCCAGTGACAAGAGTGCAGTACAGAAGAGGTAGCAAGCAGAGGCTGTTAAATACCTGAGCAGCAGTGTTGGAGACTGTACATTAACCCTAGCCCCAACCCAGGAGGTACACAGAAAAAAACATACAGCTTGCTCCAATGGTAATATTGAGTAAAAATGATTAAAATATATTTATGCACAGAATTTAGTGCTCCAGTTCTTTGGGGGGAAGAAAAAGGTAGGGGGGAACTTACCCAGTGTAGCTTTGTGCAGTGAACTGGCAGGCGAAGGCAACCAAGGCAGAGTTCTTTGCCTCCTAAGAGATGACAAAGGGAACTTTCAACCCCATGTATGTGCTTTTGCTACCTGGCCATGAGCAGTTCTCTTTATGTTATCCTGAGCAGGTAAGACCTGTGCTGCAATTCTTATTACTCATTTTTGCACCCTGAGCATAGAAATAAATATTTCAGTCTTGCGCACAAAATGAGTATTAGTAGATTACAAGTCCTGTTTTCCCAAAAACATCCCATTTCCTGCAAATGAGTGCCCTTTCTTGTTAGCTGGATACTTCAAATGCTGTCTGGCAGGAGATAAAATTCAATTTAGATCATGCTATATTCTAAGTCAGTGCTCTAACTGCTGGTTTTCAGTGCAGGAGCAGGTCATCCTGATCCTTGTCTACTTCTCCTATGTGCTACTTGCATTCTGCTTCTTTTGCTCCCCTCAAACCTGCAAACTCTTAAGCAAATATTGCTAATTTTATTTATATTGCACAACTATCAAGTCTCATTCAAAACCAGAACTCCTCTTGCAGAAGACAGCAGAGCAAGACACAAACTTTACCCTCAAGACAGACAAATTAAGCTACTATCTGCATTGTACAGACTAAGCAGCAGAGGGGGGGATTAGGCAAGTTGCCAGAGGTCACAGAAGAAAGCATCTGCAATACTACAAGGAGCTGAGACACCCCAAGCCCCATTCAGTACTGCAGACCATTGCTTTGCTAAAGCCTTATAACTAAAATTACAAGGAAAGCTTTACCTCTGTAAGCATGGAATGTAGGTTCTTGGGTTTTATCTACTTTGTGAGCAGTTTTGTTCGCCTGCCTAGCAATGCTTGCCACTGCTGCTGCTTGAGAGGGTCTCACACTGCAACAAGAGAGAAAAGGTTGCTTTTTGAAAAGCCAGGAAATATAAAACCATAAGGAATCACTGGAATAGCTGACAAGCAGGCAGAGTATCCTAAACCACTTCAAACCCATCCCTTAATCAACTGAATTGCTTTCTAGATGATTAGACCCCTTAGGTTTTCAAGTCCCAGCATACAGACCAAGTATTAAAAAGGTACCTTTTGGTCTGCATTTGTACTTGTAGGACTCAAGGTCAAGTCCAAGTACGAAATCTTCGCATAAATCCTCAAGATGATGGCAGAAAAAGAAGCTGAGAAGAAAATTAACCTCAGATGAAAGCCAGTAATAGTCTTGACTTTTGACTCCTGATGCTCTCCGCAGTGAGAGCGTTATTATTCCTTCCCATCCCCTTAAAAAAGGAAAACCTGGGGAAAAGCACAAAAATAAGACAAGGATTTTTCTAAGGCAGCACTGCCACCTATTGTTACTGCTATGGTTTGCTCTCTTTTTAATTGATCCTCATTTTACAGCCCATCAAACATCTGTTAAAACTAAAACCTTCCTTTTTTTCTCAATCCCAAACTGTCTGAATTAACCACAGCTCTCACCTTTTGCTGAAGCTAAATCTGCCAGATACAACTCAGAATTTTATTACCGGACTTTACAATGAGTAAAAAACAGATTTACCTCAGTGCAAGCTCATGTCACAGTCCATGATCTGCAATTTACTCTTGTCCTTTCCGATTTCTAGTTTGTAATGATGAACAAATAACTCTTTCCTCTTACAAGTGAACTCCACTGTTTTTCCTAATTTCTCTACTCATACACACATCTTATGCTCAGATCATATATACTAGGAAAGGCCTAGAAAAATACCTAAGAACACCACATGGGGTCCATGTATAGCCTCCTCCAGTAAAAGTGTGCATCACTGCTACTCAGAGAGTGATTTCATTAGCGAAGTTGACAAGGTGGCTTACGTAGCCAGCACCTAGCTCATGAGACAGTCCTTTAGACCTGCACCTGCTGAGCCCTCCTTCTGAAAAAGCCCAAGTAAGAACCTTCCAGAATCATCTAGAAGGTAGGTGATACGAAAACAAGAATAAAGATCTCTGAAGACACAGTCTCAAGGTTGTCCGATGACCCTCATGGCTGTTTCCTTCGCAGTGCTGGACTACTGCAAGGGAGCCTGCCAGGACCACCTGCCACTATGGTTCCAAGAACAGCAGATCACACCGTGATTATGTGAATGCCTTTGCACTTTGGTGACTCTATATTTTACCACCCTGAGAGAAAGATTAAGTGGTGGAGACTAGTCACGGTGTGACATTAAATACATTTGTATGTGTTCATTTATCTGTATTATAGTGAAAACAGAAGGTAGGACCTTCAAGCATCTTACTCAGATATAGGAAATAGCATGTATGTCACTGAAGACTACTAGTATAGAAACAAGTGAATGAGTGATGTAATTGCCAAAGGCTTATTTCTGCTGTGTGCCTTGTCTAAAATTTATACATGAGTAGTTCCAAGTTACAGTCAATGCATTGTTATTCTATGTGTAAGCACTGAATAGAAGAAAAACAGTGTAGGATCAGGTACTTAAGGTAACTTAGGGAACCACTTCTTGCTTTCTTCAGTTATTTTTAGTGTCAGGGTTATTGCATAAACAGTGGTGCTTAGAGATGGTCAAAAAAGGCACAGAATAAGTTTACATACAAATGCAAGCAATCCCAGAAAGGTCAGTTTGACATGATCGCTGTCACAGCCAGAAGCAAGTAAAAAATCCCATCACTAAACTAGATTTTTCCTTTTCAAAAGTTAAGATGTTCCTTGCTCTAGCATTCTAAACCTTGTGGAATTATTGCTACCTTTGCAACATTTTATGTGTATCTAATACAAGAATTAATAACTTCAGCACTTGATATCAAAGAGGCTGAACTGAAAGTGCATATTCTGAAGGGAAAAAGAGGAAGCTTTACTTGTTTCTTTTCATAAATTGTGGACACTATAGACATTCTCTGGAGAACAAGGTACTAGGGTTGACACCAAAACTTGTGCAAGACCAGCAAAAGAAGGCAGAATACTTTTACTTTTTAAGCAGTTCTATATTTCATCACAACTTCCAAGTACCTCTGGGTGAGGAAAGCAGCAAAAGCAAGGCCACAATCCCTCCTTTGGGGTAGCCAGTGGGTTCCTGGTGTCCTCCAACCTGCTGTGGTCAGAGCTCACCTACGGAGGGAAAATTCTGCCTTCTATTACACTTCTAGAACTAAGATGATTTTAAAAATTATTTTTTGCCTGACTGCTTACAACCAAGGGGGTGATTTCTCCTCTGGATGGATCTGGCCCTATCATTTCCTTGAAGATATTGAAGGTATCTCCCCTCCAAGCCCTGTTTGCCTGTTCACCCCTCTCTGTAACAATCCGAACATGAGCTGTGGAGCTGTGGCTACAGGATGCACACCCTAGGGATCATTAAGCAGACACAAGGGTGTTAAGTGTAATCGTTCCCCTCCCATTAAAGAAAATGCCTGTTTGGTTGGTACACCTTAATTCTTTCAGAAGTATACAAACAATTTCACCGCATAGCAAGCTTTTTAGAAGCATTATTACAAAATCAGTTTTGAAAGGTGTAATCATTTCTCGGAAGTTTTTCCAATGTGTTTTAAGTAACAAAAAGTTAAGCACCAAAGGAAGCTCTCGGTGAAAGGGGGTCATTCAAGCATGAAGACTCATTTGAAAAATAATTACTGCAAGTCCAGTCAGTCTTGTGTACTCACCAGAAGCTGTTAAATCCTACAAGTTAACAAAATAAATGAACAAACACATCAGGTGGGAGAGGGAACAATAAAATAAAATGAAAACAGAAGTATTTTAACAAAGACTCAACAGCAAAGTCAGGTAGGCAGCTGCTTCCACACAACTGGATGTAATATTGTGATACAGGATCTGAGGAATATTTTCTTCTGGTTTTGAGAGCCTATTAGTGGCCTTAACTGTACTCTGAATAAGAAATCACCAGATCAACAAGCTGCATGCGGAGAGCAGCCCTGTGTTGTTTATGTTTATTTTTAGGGGAAAATCACTTGGCTCCAAGTCTTTACTTTCTCAGGATGACTTCAGTAGGAAAAGATACAGCTTTTAGAAAATTTTGTGACAGATCTCAGGCTGAATTTTTGTGATTTTAAGCAACTTTTATCACATGGAAAAAACATCTGATACAAGTAGAATTCACCATATGGTTGAACTGTTAAGTCTCTATAAACATGAACCCTTTAGGGAGAGCTTTTTTCTTTATTATAATCATTTCCATTAGTTTCTTCTCTCTTTAATTCCCAAATTCTTTCCCTTTGACATGACTGAGCTAACAGGGGTAACAATCAAATGCACAGCCCTAGCAAATAAACAGGAGCCTGTGGGATGGAAGGGCACAGGGCTGTGAAGATATTCAGAAGCTGACAGGACCCATGATGACCTTGCTCCCTGTGCCAGGGCCCATGCCCATCACTGAACACCTCCTGGTGCAAGCACAGCCAAGGACATAGTCACTGCCCTTTATGCAGCAATAACTAGAATAACAAGGATACCTATTCTCATTGCACGTCTCCCTTAAACACTCTTCAGTGATTTTATATTATACAGCCTATTATATTGGTTGTTCAGGATTTCCTACAATCCCCTCCCACACCTCACAATCTAGTTCTCCTAATTATTATTTCCATTTACCTTTGTTTTTCTAGCTTTTCCTATCACATGAGATCAAACTCCCCTGCTGCCCTCTTATTGAGTGCAAGTATATACTTCTATACCAAGCAAATCATTAAATTCTGACAGACTACCCCATATTAAGCAGAGCCTCACGTCATTTATTGGGCAGGGGCTAATTTTTGTGGAGCACTGACCCCCAAGGGTCCCATTTCATAATCTTCTTTGCATTCGACCAGGATGATGGGGAGCTGGCAACAGCACACCTGTATATCCTGTTCTACAGATAACAGTGGATTGATAGTTGCTGCCTGCCATTTTCTTTATCTCACACTAAGGAGTTTTCATTTCAGAACTCAGGTAGTCATATGAAAAACTGAATGAAAATACATTGCCTCTGATGAATCATACTGTCACCAGCCCCAGAAGACCTTGGAAAATAATATTTTAATATTTATATATGCCCTCTTGTGGAGATTCTAATATTAGATTTTCTTATATTAAGGCTTAACCCAAAATCAGCTCTTCTGAGCAATGCTTTTTTTACCCTGGAAGCTCAGACAAACAACTTCCTTGCAGCAGCAATTCCTGGCTCCATCTCACACACATTTGCAAACATCTTGTGCTTCAGGTAATGCAAAAGAGAAGAGACAGGGACACCACTGCTGACTGATTGCGGGTTTGGGAAGGCCAAGAGGCACAAAGGCCAATTATTCCTCATTTGAGGTGCATGGAGCCAAGTGGCTTAAGCTATTCAAGCCTGCCTGACAGTTCTTAAACTGTGCATCTTCTGAAAGAGAAGCAGAAGAGCCAGCTGTTTTGCTAGCCTACCTCAGACTCACTACCTTTCCGCAGAGAAAACTGGAATCGAAGTCAATTGTTCAAATCATACCGTAGTCAGACATGAGTGAAATATCCTTATGACATTCAGGTTTTTCTCTGTAAAGTCCCATGGAGTTAAAAAGCAATTTCTGGTGTTTCAGGGCACATTCTGTCATACAATCCCTTTCATAAATATCCCTCAGGAGCTTAAGGATGCATTTCATGAGTCCCACTTCAGACAGACACCTGGGAGAGTCCACCAGCTGTACCCAGTTGCTACTAGCTTCACAATGCAGGCTCACCTGCACTGGTACCGGCGCCCCAGCACAGAAGCCAGCACCACAGCAAGGACACATAGAGGCAGCAGCTCCTCCCAGCTTGTCTGTCATCTGCCCTGTATGAAGTGAGACCCAGCAGCCAGACCCTGAGCTGGGCTTCTGCTACTAGAGGTACCAGCAGCAGCTGCTGCTTCTCTTGAGCAGTCCTCAGAATCCATCTTCAAAAACAGGCTTCCTTTCAGTCTTCTCAAGTATTTATCTGTTGGTATTTCCAATCACAGACTGCCAACTTGCATTTGTTGCCCTCTCCCCACCCCTTTCCACCGTCAGTGTGAGGCATTGAGCTATAACATTACTATGAGCTATTTAGAGTTGAATATTTTATCTTAGACATTCAATGCTGCAGGTTTGGGTTCCTTGAATATTACCCAACATAATGCAAGAACATATATATATACATAATCATTACACTAATACTGAAAGCACAGGAAGGGGAAAAAGAAAATCCAGTAAGTGTTGCAGTCTACCTTTTCTGCACAACAGGAATTTTTACAATTGAAAACCATTGTTAAGGGGTCAGAAATGCAAGTTCTTTGTATTAGCTGAAAATTCACTCCTATTTCAAAGCCTTTTTTTTCAGCGCAAATGAACCAGAGAAAGTTATTTTCGTACTGTTTCCTTTGAGCAATATGACATCACACCTCCATAATAATAGCCTTCATTCTGTCCTTTAACTAACTAGACTTAGCGTTTCTATTTCTTGTTAACCATGTTAACTGTGACTGGCTTATTTTGAGTAAATTGGCTGAGCCTAATAAAGTTAAGAAAGAAGACACTTCAGAAAGAATCCATGTTAGACATTAATTACACCTCCATTTTAGTTTTCCGTTTCTTTTATTCTCAATTTGAAAAAATGAATTTTTAAAGAAAGGAACAGCCAAGTCCCAGTGTCCTCAAGTTACTCACAACCCATAGCTCACTCCCAAAGTGATCTTGGTGACTATTTTCCTCAGCTTAAATGTTTTTTTATGAGCCCAGAATCCAACAGGAATATTGTCTTTTTAGGTTTTGTTGTCTTTAAAAATCCTGCAAAGGGTATTTCAGAAAAAATAGGAACTTTTGTGGTGTCACTCAAGCTAGTAGATTACAACAAATATTTTTTACAAACATCTTTGAACTTCAAAGCTGCAACTTGTCTCTGAAATGGAGAACTTCCAAGTGCTTTTTTATCATATCCTGCTTTCAGATACTGTTTCGAGTAGAGCAGATGTTTTGCTTAAAATGGTGATTCCATTCAGTCGTGAAATACGCTCCACTTTGTCCTTGAACCTTGGTAATCAAACAACCTGTGGTCTTTAGACAACATTACCCCCAACTCGGGTTGGTACTAAGTAAAACAAAATTGCTTAGAGCAACTCCCAAGGCCACCAGGATTCAGCTTAGGTTAGCATGCTAGTTTCCTTGTAGCCTCTTGTGTAGTTCCTTAGCAATACACTATCAACATCTGGGAACCACAGCTGCAGACCTATGTACATAAAGTGCATTAGTGTTCTTCCTTGCTTTTCTAAGGCACAACTCAGCTATGCATCCAAAGGCAGAGATATGATGGCTGCAAAGCCCTACTTCAAAGGTGCCAGAGCTGGTATCACCATCTGCCTTTTTTTTTTCAGTTGCAGATTAATTGTTCTTCTGAGTTCTGGAAAGATTGGCTTCCATCTGCAGATTATTTTAATGACTCTGTTAAAGTGTAAAATCTGTTTGTGAGGTTTCCAAAGTTAATTTGAAAATATTCTAAAGTGAGCTTTAATGTCTGGGTCTGTAATAGGCTGCAGTTTCCTCAGACTGGAATATGAAGTGGTAGTTTGTCCACATCAGGAGACACACAACTATGAAAACTATTGAAAAGCTCATACGCCATCCAACTGCCTAGAAATTAAGGAGTTTCCATTCATTTCACTGATGAATACTCATTATATATTTGCAAATACACATTTTTAAGCAATAGTAATCAAAGTTTTCAAGTCTTAAGAAGTCTTAAAGGATTCTTAAATACTTCTTAAAATATATTTCAATTAAATTTATATTTGACATTCATGATGCATTTTCGTTTGTTTCTGGATATAACCCACCTGAAAATTCACAAAGTATTTTCTAAGTAAACAGAGTACCGGCTTCATCATTTACTCATTGTGATCATCCACTAATTTCTCAGTGACATTTCAGAAGCAAATAAGAGACACTTTGATTTTTTTAAATGTTGTCCAATTTCAGTTCTGTACATTTGTCTGTTATGCTATTTAAA
>JAOEHX010040711.1:36924-53757 GCA_025448015.1 Bolborhynchus lineola
ATTAAAATCTACATAAAAGTGTGAAAATGCTTACTCTGGTAACATGTTATTCAGAGTCTAAAAAAAAAAAAACTTCACAAAGAAAATAAGCAGAAAGCATAGATACACAGCTACAACACCTCCAGCAATCACAGCTATTAGACAACAAACTCAGGCAGTAAATAAGAACCTTAGGTGGGGACGAAGTTCATAAGCTACATGCAAATACATGAAGTCCCTTTCCTTTTTCTGAAAATGGCACATTTCAATAAAAGTAGCTATACCATTAGCACAAAACAGCAAATGTGTTTAAAGGAAGAGATGTGAAGGCTTCTGCATCTATTAATTTAACAGGATGAAAAGGTTATCAACAGGTGACCTGACCTGGGCACAGTAAGAGTAATGGCAATGTCAAACTCACCCTCCCTATTTTAAATGAAGCACTTGGGGGGTTTGCAGACCAACCTTAAACTAAGTTCTAAGAAGAAAGCAGCAAGTTAACCTATATAATATTACAGCTGTTAAAGCTTATCCATGTTTGTGAACCTTGTGAGTAAACTTTTGAGAACACTCCCTTTGCTCCAGTCTTATAATATATACCAAACGGAAAGACTAACATTAAGACAAAGTCACTAATATACTTAAATTTCACATTTGAATGAGAAACCAGTACTAAGAAAATGCAAGAGAGATCATCTCCCTGAAGTTACATAGAAGAAACATAGCAACAGGCTCTACGGTAGCAGCAGGTGAAGAATCACAAAGATTACAAACACAGTTTAAATATGACAGCTCTAAATAGCATCAGGTGACAATTTTCAGTTGACTTTCAGGAAAAAAGAAGAGCCAGCAGCACATTTACCTTTTGTCCATAACTATCCGTTTACTCTGGGGAAACCCAGAGCCTTGCCAGGGCCCCGGATGCCCTAATAAGCACCAGTTGCTGGAGAGACTAAAGCCAGGTTTTTTGTAGGACATTGCAGGCCTCCTACAAGCATAAACCAGTTGTCCTCATTGTGCCAACACCAAACCATGTTCTTTATTGGAGATAATAAAATGCCATCTGGACATGAGCCTAGACAACCAGGTCCAGGTGGCCTGGCTTAAGCAAAGGGGTTTGGCAAGACGAATCCCCAAGGTCTTTTGCAACCTCAACCACTCTGTGAAACCAACTGGCAGACAGATTGCTTTCCACTTCATTTCTGTTTTATTCACAGAAAGAGTGAATGAAATCCGGTAACAAGACCTCTAGCATCCCACCAACTTTCTCTGGGATGGCTGAGTTTACCTCCCTCAACAGGCAGAATTTTGGCTGCAGCAAAAACATCCAGGTACCCGTACCACAGACTCCATTGTTTACCAGTTTCAGTTCCCACCACTAAAGTCACCCAGGTCTTTACCACACTCCTATAGCCTCCTTACCCAATTACATGAGGTTTATGCTCTCTTCATAAAGACAGAAGTATTTGTGAGAGGCAGGTAGGTACATGTTCCCAGCCAGTTGTTACCAAAGGCAGACAAGTTTAGCCTTCTAAAAAAGAAGGCACAGCCTTAACTATTCAACCATCTGCCTAACCAGATCAACATCATTTGGGGGCTTTCTCACCATTAATCATATTGAGCCAGAAACCAGCTGCCTTAAGCCCTAACAGTCCCTGCAAATTCACCTAGTTTTTCTGTATTTCCACCCTGAAACCTTATCACTCAGACCTTTCCTATCACTAATCTGTCTCACACACCCCAAAACCTTGGGCAGAAGCCAGAAAATTGAAAGCAACATGCTTTTCTGGTCTAAATTACTTCAACGGAAACTCTACTATCTCAGCAGCTGATAAGACTACATACTCAACGAGTACCACTAAAGCCCACACTTTAATAAGAAGGGACCCACCTCCAGATGGAAAAGAGCCTGCAGTCAGGGCCCAGAGGGCACTAAATGGCTTTGATGACCCTAGCCATGCTCACCTGCTCCCAGTCCCTGTCCACGAGTCTTGGGTGTCTATTTAAGTTCAGCTGCTCTCTTACTTTCTTTGAGCTGTAGGCTTACTTCTTCTTAGTGTTGATTTTCTTGAATTGATCTTGGATGTGACCTTTAATTTCACCTTCTACTGCTCAATGGGGTGTAGGTGAAGCCTGTGGCTATCCTGCGCTGTGCTTCCTCCCTGTTTACTAGTTCTTCCATATTGGAACGACTTGCATCTGTGTTATGCTCATCCTCAGTTCCTATCTTGGTCTTACTACTGGCTGATGAGTTCTGTTGTCTTCATATATGCAGTCATACATTTCTCACACACAGCTGACTTAAGTGTTTGTCTTGCGTATAGGCCAAAGACTGAAGCAAGTTTGAGAAACTGGTACCAGAGATGGTATCTTTATGTGTGAGTTAATCTGTTATAGGTCACCATGGATGCAAGGCATGTTCTCTGGTAGCCTCCCCCTCCCAAACCCATAGGTTTATGTACCATGAACATGAGGCTTACATGGTTGGCTCCCACCCCACAAGCACCGTGTGGGGTGGTAGAAGGGTGGTACTGCACCCCTGTGCTGTGCCTGCTGTTGGGATTCTTTATGCCCTGTATTCAAAGGGGACTCTCTGAAAGGCTCATTCCACAGAGAGCAGCATAATGCCAGTTAGTCCTCCTTCTTCTCCTGCACGTGACTTCCATGATTTACATGACTGTGGCAGAGCCAAAGGCCAAACTTCTGCTTACTGCTTTTTCACTTAACACAAGGAAGCTGAGAGGTTTGCCTGTGGAAAGGCAGGGGATAAAATTTTGGGTGAGATATCCCACTTGGCTGGCCGTGTTGCTGTGGGAGGCTGCAACTAAGAATATAAATGTGCTGTGCATGGGCAGGAACTGCCTTATCATTTGGTCATAACACTTATTTCTGAAAGATGTCAGTCAAAGAAAATATTACAGTGTTGGTTTTCTTATTACTTTAATTGGAACAGGTTGAGATGTGGAGCTGCTTACTCCCACCCATGAAGAATAAAGATTTAAGAAGACAAAGGGGGGTGTTTTAAGAGATGGGGGAAAGCATAAGAATGTAAAAACTGAGCTTACATCGATATTTTAAAGTATGGAAAAAGGTAGTAAAGCAAATACTAGTTTTCTTCATTAAATTCCTGGTGGTTTATGACTGTTAAGCTTCAGTTAATTAACATACCTAAGCAAAGATGTAATGTAAATACATTGTATTTTAAGTAGCAATTGCAAACAAGAAAGTTGCTGCTATTTGTGTAGCTAAGTTTATTTTACCCAAAACATTTACATATTTATTATAACCTTACACTCTGAGACCAGTGAATTCTCACATATCAACTCCAAGTGACACGAAAGAATTAATTTCTGCCAGTGGCAATCTGGAACACCAAATTCATTAGGTAATATCAGTGCCAGCATTTTTAGTACTCTTAACACTATGGTAATTAATTGCAACGCTAACTTGACCTAATAGCACAATTGCAACTGTGCTGGATATTCCAAGCTTTTTTTTTTTTTCTTCCAGCACTCAAATACTTGTGGTTTTTCTTCAGAATGTCCTGGAACAAACATTTGTGGCATGTCTAGACCAGTGCTTAGTATTGAATTCAGTTAACTCAAGTTAATTGGTAATCAATTAACTGGAGGTAAAATAGGACCAAACCCTTCACTCTAGGCGTATTGCAATCCATCAGGCAACAGTAAAAGTCCTGCAGCCTGACTCGACATGACCCTCATCTTTTCTATTTAAAGCATAAGGTTCACTGAAAAACATTAGCATTTGTACGTAGGTAGCAAAGAAGTTATTTTCATAACAGTTGTCCAGCATCTGTGAACACAGACTGTCTTGAGGAGTAACTTTCTCCAGCTATAAAGATCACCAGGGTATAAAACCAACATTATTGTGTGCAACTGGTCTGAAAAAATAACATGGTAGAGATGTATGTGGGGCTCATAGCTGTTTGTGAATGCACTGCATGGGAGCTACCGCCTGATGCCAGTGGTGGTGTTTGGCATCCTGGCTGGAGGTTCTGCTTCCCCAGCTGGGTGGTATGAAGGGCTGGAGGGCTCAGCAGTAGCTGGGGAGTATCACCAACTGTCAGGTGGTTGCTGTTGGGGGCCAGCTAGCCATAAACAAGGTTCAAAGATCTCACTGGAAATAGCTCTCGGTACTTGTGCTGTCAGTGTTTGTTTAATCAAGACCAGTGAAAGCGATCTCCAAAACTGATGGTCTCTGACCAATTCCATCCAGCAGAGGGGCACATCAATTACTGCAACTGCACTGGCTTTTCCTTCTGTAATACTACATTGTTTCTTGGCATTCATTCTGTCATGTGTTCCTCAATGGGTCCTCTGGTGTTCAGAAAAAGTTTTCAATTGAGAAGGGATTGTACTTCAGCAGTGGTTTTTTTTATGCCTACCAAGTGTGCAGAGAACCCAGATCTTTGCCAGTGGCAAGATGCTGCCTGATCATCTTATGGAAAACAGTAATCCACAGGCTGTGTTCACAGAAATGGTAACAGTGCTGTTTATGTACTATACACAGAAATATACACAAATGTAAGGTCTCTGCAGATCTAGCAATGTGAAACACGTTTTTGAAGATTGAAGTGGTCATTTCAGCAGAAATGGAATAACTACACTAGTGTGAGTCTCCTCAGTAATACTACAGCTGCACACACAGATCTACGTACTTACGCTGCTGCAGTGATCTTGTTTGAAAAGCAAATGGTTGCATGAAAGTATCCCTGTGTATAAGTGCATCTTTTGAGTTTAGAGACTACCTGATTCATTTTTAGCACTAAAATGTGTTCTCCAAATACTTTGACAGGTTCTCAAAACAAATCAATATTTGCAAGGAGAGGCAAAGATATGCATCTAATATTGTAAAACCCATGCAACTTTCCACATTCAAGCTATGTACTGCAGTTAGGTTTTTTATCCTTTGGTAGTCTGAACATGATACAGCCGTAGAAGAAATATATACAGCTCAGTTTCCATTAGCTGCTCAGTAGCAAGCTTCAGCTAGGCACCAGCTTTAGTGCTAAGCAGTAACATGGTGGTTCCTCACGCTTCAGCTATTTGCCAGATCTCATTGCATTATTTTGCTAATGCATTCAGCTTTGGCTTTCTCTCCGCACAGAGAAAGCTGGGGTTGTCTTGCTAATTTCCCAACCCACAGGATCCTCGAGCTGTTTTCTGAATAACTGCCGGAGGTGCAACAGCAGTTGGTAGTAGCCGAGGTTGTCAAGCCTGAGGTTAAGCTCGGAGAACTATATTTAGATGCTTCAACAGGTGGCATGATGTACAAAAGTGCTGAGCCTGCAAGCTCCTGCTCAGCTACTTAGATACTGAAATCCACAGACCAGCTGAGAGAGGTCAGGACCTCTCAATGTCCAGACACGCACTAAGTGCCTGAGTCTGATCACAGAAACACAGCACAGAGTCTTTTCTTCTTATCCTGCCTACTGTGTATTTGGGTTTAGAAATAGTTTTATCTACATGGTCATTATTTTCTTTATTGTTGCAGAAAAGCTGATGCCTGACATCCTTCATCAGCTCTATCTTCCTCATGCAAGCACTGAGTCAGTTTGGTGGCCAGATCCCACTGTTAATATCTCGGGGACACCAGCTGTTTTCACCTCTCCTTTAGAAAATAATCATAGTAAAATTCAGAGTTGATTTCTAGTCAGTCTGTGTTTCCTGGTCAAAAGATAAGATACTTTAGTGTTTCTTTGTGCAAAATAATTTCTGACCCCTGTTGGGATAGCTGATGAATCACTGCTCACTCTCCTGGCAGGTTTTGAAGTCTGGGCATCTATTTCTGCTCACAGTGGGCTGAACACAAGTCTTTGAAAGAATGTCATGGAATAAGAGTCTCTCCAACCACACAAATTCTGATGATCAAAATAATCTTTATCTTTACAAAATTATCATATGAGATGTGACAAAATACTCCATTTAAACTGCTGTTAACACTGGCACATCTGCATGAGATGTTTCCATGTAGCTGAAATGGCGTATATTAGTGACATCAACATTCTTCAAAAAAAAAAAAAATCAAGCTTCTCTAAGCATTCCTGAGTGTTTGAATGAATCTGATTTTAGTCTGTTATTGTTTTCCTCATGAATGTTACATATGAAAATGCTTTTTGATACATAATACAGCTGTTGAAAGCTTAGTGATTTTTTGGCACCTGTCAATTTAGGCCATTATACCTTGCAGACTGTTCCTAACTCCTAGACAAAAGCTAAATACTACTTTATCCAAATTTCTTAGATGTGGCCATTGCTTGAATCAGAAACTCTCTTGTTTGGTCTAGAGGCAGATCTGAATGGGGACCCATCCAGCGCAAATCAGTGCTGCCTGGAATCTGAAATCAAATGAACAACAGATTTTGGCTGTAGTGAATAATTAAACAAATGAGTCTAATGTTCCCTGCCAGTGTTGGTTTTGGCCTATTAATTGTGTGTGTATGTGATCCCATGACCCATATTTCACTGCAAGGAGCAACCCCCTTGCTGGCAGTGTGTAGGGCTGCCTCCCAGGGAATGGGCTGCCTCCTGCTTTGTTCTCCACTGAACAAACACCCCATTCCTACCGTATTTAGTTTAACCCCCCCATGTAAGCAGGCTCAGGATTAGACCTTCTCTTTGTAAGGCTAGCTTTAAATCAAGTTGTTTTCTCTGCTTAATCCAGATTAATAAGAGATTTGCATTTTGTGTCATTCCTCATTAGCTACAAAGCCCATTAAGATATATTGCTTGCTGTGTGATTGCACAGATCGCACGATACTCTGATCATAGGCTCAGATATAAGGACATTCTTTATGATTAAGCACCATGGATTTTCTAATTGTTTTAATACAATGCCTCTGCTTTCTCCTACTTTTACATTCAGTTGACAGATTGGCTCTTCATCTTCATGGTTATTAGCTGCCTTTAACCTTGCTATACTTTCAAAGACAGCAGGTAGGGCAAGCATAAGAATTTATCAGTTCTAAAACAATCATATCCATACTCTGCTATTACTCTTGATTTGCATCATTTTTACACGAATATTCAAGCTTTTTCTTCTTTGCTTTGCTTCAGCTTTGTAACAAGGTCATTCTCAGCAGGTTTGCACAAGCTCCTATTTTTTCCCTTTGGGGCTGAGCTCTACTGTCATGGAATCTACACTGAATCATGACTGCAGATATCCTTCCAACATGGAGCTGGGATTCTGCCCTAAGAAAGGAAGACGAAATTGTCACCTATCCAACACTAAAAAAAATCATTTTTTTTGGTAGTGGGGAAAGAAATATGGCCATGTCAAGGACGGTATTCCTGTATTCCAAACTGGTTTTGACTAAAAAACCCTGAATGATGGACTGTCTATTGACTTGAATACCACAGAACAAAAGAGTGGTTCGTTGTTGCAGGTATCAATCACCGACCCAATACTTTCCCCTCGTGTAACATACTAAGTCATATTAAATCTGGACACTGTGCAAATATCATACTTCATCTGGGAATATCCAGTGATGTCCTGACTGCAGCAGGATACAGCACTGAAGGCACAGATGTTGGGGCAGTCTTTACGGCTATCGCAGTGCTGAAAATGAGCAGTTTCATGCTGACCGATACACTGAGTTCATCAGCCTAAGTCATGGAAGTCATGTATCCTGCTGAGAATCAGGACTATACCTGTCTTTATCTATGTCTTAGCTGAACTTCATTGCTAGCTTTTCCTTTAACAGGAAAGCTGTCTGTGATCCTCCTCAGCCATATGTGCTTCATCCGTGATCTCATAGACTTACTTGGCTGCAGTCTCATTAACTTTCAGTGCTCACAGCCTCACATGCACTCACTTCGGTGGCTCAGAAGGAGAGGTAGGGCAAGGTCATTTTCTCAATCTTGATTACATGGTTTAGTGGGAGCTGCCCAAGTCTATTTGAACATAGTGGCCTTGAGCAAAAACTCCCTTATCTCAGCAGAGATCTACAGGTTATTTGCACTGTTCAGCAGTCAAGGGAGGGAAAATCAAAAGTTAAGAATTTAAACCTAAAAGCTTTTCATAGAGATAAGATTGAGGAGTACCTTTCTGTAGTGAAGGATTAACAACCAGAGGGCAGTATGCTGATGCAAATAAGTTTCCAACAGGAAGACATTTTCAACATTAATAATAAAATATTATTTAAAATTAATGTTTCATGCCAATAAAATGTCCTCCTGAATTAGGTGTGTTCGTTTCTGCCTGTTGCCTCAAATGCCAGCAGATCGCACTTATGGGCTGAGGACCAGCCAAACAGCATCAAACATTGTGGGTTTGTTTTGGGGTGCTTTTGGAAAGGTGGAAAAGGGGAAGCAGTGTCACATTAAAGCATAGGTTTTAGTGCCTTCTGGCTGAACAGTTCAAGTGGTAAGCTGGATTTGCTAGTACCCAGGGGAGTTTTAGGAATAGCATGAACTAAACAGCTCCTTTAGGGGCTACCTTTCTCTGGATTAAAAGTGCTGGGACTATATGATAAAAGCCAGACATTAATTTCAAAGCGAGGTGATCTCTGCGTGTGAAGTGCTCAGATGAGTTAGAATTTGCTACAACTCTTCCTTGTTAGGAGTTAAATTTTAGCATTGCTGACCCTACTAACATTGCCTCCATGTTCAGGTCAATGCCTGTGTAGTCTACCGGGATAAAAGACTTGTCTCACGAATAGAATAGTCCCAAGTTTTGGGCCCAAAGCACATCAGAAGCTTTCTAATATTGAGTTCCTGCTCTTGTCAAGAAGATAGATGTACCACCTTCTGCCCTAGGCGGTGGGCAGCAGAGTAAAGAGCCTGTTGGGGGAGAACCTGTTGCTTGTGACTGGCACTGCCAGTGCCTCTAAGTGAACTCTTGGAGAAGAGTGTTTTCCTTCTTTACTCAACACGATTTAAGGAGACACACAACCTCTATGCTGGCTTGCTGGTTTGTTTTCTTTTTCTTTACCACTTAGAAGTCCAAAGGACTGAGTTGAAAAGTAAAATCAAGAGGCAAACGCCATAGCTGACTGCTGTCAAGCGGCACAGGTCTGAGTATCAGACTGCAAGCTTTAATCAGGAGAACAGGTTTCTGTCCATTCGGAGTATGTAGGGATGCCTTCCTGTTTCTTCAGGGAAAGAGACATGGACATTTTCTGAGTTGCGAGCCACAACCTCAGGCTACAACCTAGGTAGAAGACATTCTAAATTTGCAAAACAGAAAACAGCTGGCTGGCCTGAAGGCAGTGGCATTCTTGTCCCATTCATCCCTCAAGAAGGAAATTT
Source organism: Bolborhynchus lineola (assembly GCA_025448015.1). Lineage (NCBI taxonomy): Eukaryota > Metazoa > Chordata > Aves > Psittaciformes > Psittacidae > Bolborhynchus > Bolborhynchus lineola. The sequence goes on from JAOEHX010040711.1 coordinate 46,173, forward strand.
TAACTAAGAATCCTCGTGAGGAATTATTTTGCAGGTCTCCAAAAAGTCAATGTTAAAAATGGCCACCTGCAACCCAAGAGACACATTAAATTGCTCCCATAAGCATGGGATATGCACGAGTTCTCTGTTTGCCTATGCATACAAATATTTATGATCACATTTATGTGCACATTGATGTACACAAGGGAGATGAGGTAAGACCAGTCTTTCCAACAAATTATCCAGAAAACCTAAAATATGCAATGTGTATCTGCTATACATTGGAAGAGGTGCTATTATGTTCTATAGTAACTGTCCCCATTCCAGGAACTTACCATGATTTTACTGTAAAGAGATGAAACCCCTGCTCTGTGTACACCAGGGGATGGAAAGGCAAAAAATTATTAAATAAAAACATTTGGATGCATAAACAATGGTACGGAAAGTAATACCAAAAATATTACAATGGCTTTATGGAGACTGTTTCTTTTTACTTTCACAATTCTCTGTCCAATTTTCTTCTTTCCACTCCCCAAAATATAAAACAAACCTACAGCATGTTCAGAGATAGCATAGGAATGTAAAGCTTCTACTTGAAGAGAGGAATAAAATATTAGATTTGTTTATTTTACACAGGAAGTGAATAAACATGAAGATGATAAAACTTCTTGAAACAATTAATGCTGTAAAAATGCAAAAGTATTAATGCATATGTAGTTGTCCAACAATGCAAGATTTCAGAAAAATTAAAATATGTGAGTCCCAAAATTATATTTAGCTTGTGGAATTCATTGCTGTGAGACCACAGGGAAGTCACATATATACGGTATTCAAGAAAAGAAGGAGTGATTACACTCATATAACAATATACAGACTTAGAAAAGTTATTGAAGAAGAGCATTTAAAACTAAAGCTGTTGTGGAGATCACAAAATCATCTGCTAAATAGTTTTTATCATTAAAATAATATGTACAAATTATCTTGCCATTTCTTATGATGCATTCTCTTGCTTTTCACCCTGGAGTAGGTGATTTTGGTAACTAAGGCTAATATCCTACTGATTTAACTGTCCACAGAAAGCTGTTTATTATCTTGTGTTAACAAAATTAGTAACATGTAATTTTGCATTGAGTATATTTATATCCCCATAGGATCCCTTATGTCAACATAAATAATGGTACATTATTTACTGTTACTTCACATGTTTATAGAAGTTGATAGGAACTTCTTTTCCAAGATTTTTTTTTCAAGCCACAAATATTTATTCTTGGGCCAAGCTTGGAATACACTTGTTGGATGTGCATACACTGACTGGGGAAAGTAAATTTTAATTAGCATCTTACTTAGCAGATAATTAACCTAAGGTGTGAAAACCCAACTAGGGAGATAAGTTTTAAATGCCATAGAAGCTCACTTTGTTGATAAACTTCAGGCATTTGTGGTCTTCTCCCGTAAACGCTTTTCCCCTTGAAACATGTTTGTTTTAACCTTCCAAATTTCTAGATCTATTTGTATCAAATGAGCACCTCCAATGCAAAATGGATACCCAAAATGCAAAATGGCAAACTGGCTTTTCTCCTTCAAAGTTTAGTTTATACAAACCACAAGGGCAAATCTCAGTACTGCCTTAGAAGATACAAAATGAGGTGATAACAATTACTTAATTGGTGGATTAATGTTGATGGTAAGATACAAATTAAAGCAAATTTCAGACACTCAGATTTCAAACTAAAGTGTGCTGCTTCCCTCAAGGAAAGGATGTTCTTACTTACATTAGATAATACTTTAGAAAATTAACTATGCCTTGATAGTTTTTCAGAAGTCCTCAGTTATGTTCATGTGCCAGCAAATGGCTACCACATTCTTGGCTGCTGTCCACTGGCATTTGCTTCTATTCAACTGTAAAAGCAATAAAGGTCTTCACAGCTACAGTATGTCTGTGAGCAGGTTGCGTCGTCACAATTTCCTTCTTCTTGTTAGTCCTTTAGCGGTTTAACAAAAGAAGCTTTCTGCACAAATGGGTGTGAAACATGAGCTTTTCAGCTGAGAAGAAAATTATTGAAAGAACAGTGAGATAAAATTCCATCTGAAAATATAATTTGCGTGATAAGTAATATAGGCCTTGTTTGTCCTCAGATCACTGCATACACTGTTGGATGTAATCCATGGCAGTGTCTTTGTGTTTCCCAAGAAAGGCTGATTAGCTGAGTTTTATGGTAAGATATCACACTAACAAGATATCATTATCTTTGATAAAATCAGTGTCAATTTATATCAAAATTCAAATGTCAATGAACGGGCAGCAATTTGTGCTTCTCTGCTGTTTGTGTGTGGGGTTGGTTATTTTTTTTTTAGTTCATGCTCTCTTTTATAATGCTGAAGAAGGATTGTGCTTTATTCTTTATCCCTCTGAAATGAATTTATCAGCTTCCATTGCCAAGCCAAAAACCCAATCAGTTTGAACAATGCCTGGGCAGGGAATGACTTACTTAAATTATAGAGGGGTCTTTACAGAATTTGTCATATCAGGACAGACAACTGGTCCATCATAGTCTCATCTGGCTTCTGGAACTAGTCTTTGCCTTATATCTTCTCTGAAGACAAAGTTCAGGAACCCCCTGTAACCACTGTGCTGTTATCCATCAGTATACAGCATGCACCACAGAATGAGAAGGAAAATGAAGAGAGGCGAGCTCTGTCTACACTCTTCCATAAAATGAACTTGTCAAAATGGATCAAATGTCTTTTCAACTCCAAAGCCAGACTGTGTTAGAATATAGCCTGGTATATTTTCAGTAAACTCAAAATGAGGAATCCAGAACAGAACTTGTAGCCAACTCCTTCTGCCATGTTCTTGCAGTGCGGAATCAGATATTGCTTTCAGTATTATTTACAGTCCATTCAGTAGCTTTCTGAGTTGAAGAAAACTCTGCATCCTGCTCTCTGTTCCATAGCAGGTTTTCTTTCTAGGGTTCTGCGGCTTAATGCAGAACACTCTCCCTCTGAGCATGATCTGCAGGATCTGAGCTCTCTCCTGTGCACCTCAGTCTCTGTCTTACCATACTCTTCAAGCTGTGTAAACTCCTCCCTCTCATCCTAGCCAGCCACTTCCAGGAAAGGAACAGCATTCATGTCCCCTGCAGGAATCCACCCAGCTTTTTGCTTTTTAAAAGGAGAATAATGAAAAATGGACAGAAAATCTATAAAAGACACATCACAGTAATGAAAGGAGTCTTTGATTTGAAGCTCAGTTTTCTGTCTGATTTTAATGGCCAGCTCTGGAGAATCAATCCTTGTTTCAAAAATCACGTATGGTTATAGTCCAATAATATTATGAATGGTAAAAGATTCTGCAAGCAGAAATAGCTCATATGTGATGCCTGGTGTCCTCAGCAAACCTGAGGACACCTATGTCCTCAGACACCTTAGGCATCTTTGTGACCCCACTGACACCATGGGCCAGAGAGCTTGAGCACTTACAGTTAGCTGGAATTTGATAAAGCATGGATGGTACTTGGTTGCAAGTTTGATGTGTAGGGTTATAAAGAGTAAACAGCAGGAAGCATTCCCTTTAGAATGAGAGAAGACTGGTTTATACAGGTTCACCTCTTACTTGCTGAGCCACTTAAAAGTAAATGAATCCAGTGGCTCAAGGACTTGCGTGAAAGATCCCATGATTTAGCCCTGTAAAGGATGCCACAGTAAAATTCCATTGCAACATTAAAGTCACACCCTGCAACTTTTTTTGAGTCTCACTGTGCATGTTTCCTCCCTCTCTGCACAGCCTGGTGTTAGCTACTGAGCATCCATCCCGGCTAAGCTGTCGCTGTCAGCTGTGCTCTTAACACTTAGTGTTCTTAGAGGCTCCGATATCTGGTTGTAGGAAGCTTGGACTTGCACAGCCAATAGCGGTGATTACTTTTGACTTCATCTCATGTCTGGTAACACTGCATCCATAAAAGGGGGATAAAATGACTTCCTGTCCGCAGAGGAGCACTGTGACAATAAATTAATAAATAGTAGTGAAGCATTCATCTGTTACAGTACTGAGCACTGGTGGAAATCTCCTGATGAAATTAGTTATGTCATCAGAACAGGGTTTAAGTAGCATGCAATGGATATGGCAGGAGGCCTTGAGCATTAAACGGTGAAGGTGAAATAAAATAACTGTGCACATGAATTAAGTTCCCTTGCCTTTGTGCTGAAGGAGGCAGGAGTTCTCTAAGGGACTGTAAGTGCGCTTGTGAAACCAAAGACTGCATTAAATGGCGCTGTGCTGGGTGCATGTCATAGAAACCTCACTTTTCCACCATTTCACCAGTTGTTACATCTTTGAGACCTCTCTGCCTTAGAGGAATATCTCGCACAGAAGAAGGTAAACTCTGTAGGATGACCATCAGAGTATCTAATGTTCCTAGGGTGGTATGCCCATAGATCCAGGGCTTGATTTTCACAGATCTGTGCAGGATCTTTGCACATTGAAGGATTTGGGAATAATGCACCTTAAGCTCACCTTCACTACCAAACTACAGTATTAGCCAGGGTCAGCAACATACTACATTACTTCATATACAGTATTTACCAGCCACCAAAGAGAAAAATTTTCATTAAGAAACAAATTGAATGTGTGATTCCCCAGGTAAGGTTTTATTCAGACCACTGACAATATTCAGGGCCATCACAAGTCCTTAGCTGCCAAAGTAAAATTTTCTGTTAAGGTAGGCTCTTCTGTGGACATTTTCTATGATGGTTATATGATATGCAGTTCAGTTCCTATTGCAAACAGTAGAAAACCACTTTTGTAAACAAAAATATCATATTAGAACTGTATTCTTGAACTGCCAGCTCCTCAGTTTCCCCATCTGTGGGGTAGGAATAAGCAGGCAATATTTAATAGCACCAAAGAGCTTTGAGATCCTTGGATGAAAGAGGCTGAAATCCACAATGTTATTCTTGGTATTGTGACAGACTGGATTTCACTTGCACACCATTATTTTGAGAAGTGTGTTAGGTTATTTGCCTGTCTACGCTAACAATGAAGATAAATCAAGCTCCACACTTCACTATGAGAACGAAGCGTTACTTACAGGTTATAGCGTGGATAAGGCAGAAATACTGTTCCCATCACTACAGTAAAGGATCTGTCAGCACTTTCATTACCATGCTTTAATTCCAGTGGTTTGCAAGCCCATTTTGATTACTGTTACCAACAGACTGCTATTTTTCAAGTTTATTAATGTTAAATAAATAAATCATGGAAGGTAAAATTGCTTTTGTTCTACCATAACTAAAATTGGCTTGAAGTTGAAAGAATGAAATCTGGAAAGCACTTCAAGCTGTCTGAAAGAAAGGGATAAAGAAGATAAAAGATGGGCCACTTCACATGCTTACGCTGTAATCTCATGATCATGCATCTAGATTTGTATTGACATGATGTTATACAGGAAAAAACTAATAATCGTGTGGAGCTATTCCAATTTCTCCAGTGTGTAGTATCATCATTTTTTAAAACTGCTTAAATGCATATTTACATTGTGTCTGGGTGGTCTTTGGGTTAGAGAATATGCTTTCAAAAACCTTCCATCAAAAATAAATTTTTTATTTTTAATAAAAAAGGGGAAATTAAAGACAAAAACCTATGTTTTTTTAACATTCAGGTTTCAACAATAACGAAATTCAAATTTAAGCTTGACACAGCATCTAAACTCCTTTAACAATGTATTTTTAAGAAATGCCAATAACGGGATGAGTTAAGAAGAATAAATCAACCCTAAATGAAAACTAAGTTATGTTTCATTCCTGAAAAATGTGTGCGTGTGAAGGATTTCCCTCTTATTTTTTTCTTTTTTTGGAAAAAGAACATAGGAGCTTAAATCTGTGAATTTGATTGTGCACAGGCTTTGCTTTTTGGAAAGGGCTTGTGGGAGGGACTCGAGGATCCCAAGGTCAGCAGGTAACACAGCCCATCTCAGTTGCCTACCCCAGGAAGGGGACTCACTACTCCATGGTATGGCTTGAAGGCAGAAGGACAACAGCCTGGATTCCCAGAGCTCCTGAATGCTGATTTTATCCAGTGTGACTCAGGAAAACACTCTCTCTCACTCTGAGAAGTCCTCACCTTCTGTGAGGAGGAATGGGGTAGGACAACCACACATACTGTTCTTGTCATGTTTCTGATTGTCTTTCCAGATGCCATGCCCATAGTGCCTCATGCCGTGTACTTTTGACAGTCAGTATCTGGCTGTTTGCTTGAATTTTACTGTGTGTTAAGGTCTTTAAAAAGCCATCAATGTTCACTTAAAAAGCTGCAGGGGGACAGCAAGAAGGCAAGTTGCCTGATTGCCTTGTTTTAGCTGCTGCACTAAACAAATAAAACTTTGCAAGAGAAAGGTGAGAAGAGGGAAATGGAGAGGGAGAAGGAGAGGGGAGAAGGAAAAGAAGAAGGAGAAGGAAAGGGAAAGGAGAGGAGAGGGAAAGGGAGAGGGAGTGCCACTGAGAAACGGGGTGACACAACCCATAGGCCCTGCTTTTTTGTCAAAACTGAAAGAAAAGATGAAAGTGGATAAAACATTGGCAGTGAAATACCTGAAATGGCAAGACAGGTTCAGAGTTTTAAAATCCATCTTGACTTTAGCAGTCTTTGTGCTAGATGCTCCTTTCTGAAAATATGCCTAACTGCTGGCCAAACTGAATAATGACATATTAGTCCACAGAATAACAGAAACAGAAGGACAGATCACGTGTGGACAGAAATCCCCCTTTTCTCCTAGTGCTGACCAATATTCCCAAACCAGTAATCATTTTGGGAGGAAACAGTTGCTTCATGCCAACGCTATGATCTAGAGGTCGTGCTTTCTTGCTTAAATCCCATTTCTCACAGTGCTACAGCTCCTGTCCCACAACCCTCTCTGAGAAGGATCAAAGAATAGGCAGTCATGAATCCTGTAAAGTATGGCGCATGCTCTTGGGTAGATAGATGCTCACCTTGCAGAAATGCAGGCATTCCCCCAGAACAGTGAGACCCTTCATTCTCTGTATTTCACCTGTAACTTATCTCATGGTCCCTCTCAACCCCCCATGCAGCTAAGATCAGGGAATGTGCATCCCCGATTCCCACAGATGGGGTTGCAGACCTGACAGCACAGTGCATATTCAACCCTGACGGTGCGATGCTGAGGTCTGTGCCTGCCCCTGACACTCTTCGACCCATCGTCCCCTGTGAGAAGGAGAGAGCAGGCCTAAGGCAAAAGGACAGCAGAGTGTGAGACCTGGCAGCTACTGGCGTGTCCTGCCCAGAGCAGAGATACTGTCTGAGCCCGAAGTGCTGGGAAACCAAAAGGACTCTGGGTTTATGCAACCATAATAGCAAAGAGAGTTTTGCATAAATACAGAGAGCCGCTCTTCCCCCAGCAGCCGTTATTCCATCCTAAAGCAAACATCTCAGCCCTCGGGAGGAAGTGGAGAGGCGCTGCGCGGGGAGACTTCTTCCCTCCCTCTCCCCCAAGAACGCATGAATTTCCCTTCCTGAGTGAACAAAACTAACACATTCCTTCTGTGCTCGGAGGAGAACTCAACTCTCTGTAAACTAATCTACTTCTCATTTTCT
>JAOEHX010040714.1:0-10167 GCA_025448015.1 Bolborhynchus lineola
TTATTCTATCTAGTTCATATTATTCTCTCTGGAACAGCGCACCACACTACAGTTTATGGGCACAATTACATGCATTTAGAAAAATCTCAATTTATCTAAAGAAGAATGAGGCTTTTAAGCCTGATCTCTTCCACATTTCTTTCTAGAATCATAGAATGGTTTGGGTTGAAAGGGACCTTAAAGACTATGTAGTTCCAACCCTTCTATGGGCAGGGGCACCTTCCACTAGACCAGGTTGCTCAAAGCCCTGTCCAACCTGAGGGTAGATAATCTGCTTCCTGGAGGATGCAGCTGAGCTCTGCTTGTAGCTCAGACTCATCAAGTCAGGCCTTTCATCCAGGCTTTAAAGGTGGCAAGACTCCTCCTTCACATGATTGCCCAGCCAGAGGACTGCATAGCATAAGGACAGGTCACCCACACAGGTCACTCACTCTTTCCATCCTGTAAATTCCAGTCTTCATCTCTGTAAATGCCAGGACAGTGACTGGGATGCCATTCCTGTTGGTGTGTTGGTAACTGCTGCAGAGTATGTTCCCATTGGGGATGCCACAGGAGATGCTCCTGGGGGTATGCATGTCAGGGACTACCAGCATCACCCTCAAGTGGAGACAGGAGCTGCAGCAGCAACTCTAGAGATTGTAGCCGTCAGCACCCATGTGCCCTGGTGCACTGCTGCTTGTCTAGCCCTAAAGATTATTTGGGATAAACCCTGGCCCAGCTTGCTGTTGTTAGTTAGAGAGCAGGCCCAGGTGGCTGAGGAGAAGGTCAGGTTTCCTGTGGCACCTCAGAGGGCTGCACATCACCTCTCGGCATGGCAGTGTTGCCCCTGAAGCAAGTGGGAGTCAGCTGTTTCCTCTGCAGATCCCTTTCTTCCCTTGGGCATTGGTGCTATAAATAACTCCTGAAACCACATTGGAAAAAATACAATGACTAACTTACCAAGTGCTAAAATATGCTTTTTGAAGATCTGTGTGCTAGGACATGATTTGGGCAGGGCCAGAGAGGAGGCTGTCTGACGTCCTACCCCATACACCCTGGCTGAGCTACTCCATCCTTTCCCTATCCTGTGTGCACCTTAAGAAGTCTTACTCTGTCCTTCAGTATATATTTATATATTGAAACAAAAAAGGGGATATCTTGCTGCTGGCATGTTGTGAGGGATTTCCTGGGCACCAAGCTATTAGGGGTGGTACTAGAGTATCAGCAGAAGTCTATCAAATTTCCATATCATTTGTAGCCATTTATGTTTACTTTATGGCTAGACGTGACACTGTCTGGCACTTCATAAATGCCTAGCTGAGCTCCTTGATATCGGCAGGTAAGAGAAACCTTACTGTGTAAGTCTTACCTGTTCCTTTCCGTGTTGCAGGCCTGAAAGCTGGTGATGAAATTGTGGAGATTAACAAGAAAGCTGCTGAGGATCTGGACTCAGCTTTGCTGAAAGATGCCCTTGTTCAGACTTCGCTGTGTCTTACTGTGCGCACCTATCCTGAGATAGAGGAGGGGCAGAAACTAACTCAGCCACCACCACGTCGCTTGGAAAACCCATCTGACCTGAGTGACAGCACACTGGCATTTGCTGGGAGCAACCAAGGTACTGGGTTCAGTATAGAAACTGCCAGCAGGTGGATACACGTTTACAATGTGCTGGTGTAATCCCATTGATCCCTGTGTATGACTTCTGTGGTATAAGTGAGTGGGATTACAGTCTGAATGCACTGGGCAAATAATACATGGAAGCTCTGGAAGGTAGAAGGTGTGATCTGCGATAGCAGCGAAAGATGACTGAATACACGGTTAGGCTGTGAAATGTGTGTCATCACCAAATGCATGTCACATCATCTATTTGTGCCTACAGCAGGTCGTGGAACTAATTGCTTACTTCTGGACTGCTCAGGAGGTGCCTTTACCTTGCCCACAGGATATATGTATGGCAGGGAAGGAAGAGGGACTAAGCCATCATCCTCTCTGGAATTAGCCAGGAGCACAAGCTACCTTTGTCTTTGCTGACGTGCATAAATAACTCACAGGGACAGTTCGAAACACCTAAGGTAGGGTCTGACATTACAGCCAAAGGACCTAACTGGTCCCACAGCACACTCTGGTGGCAAGGGGCTTTCCTCCCCGCTATGCTGCCCTGTTTGGAGAACTGAACTGGGAGAAAATTAATCCCTAGCAAACATGAATTGTTAGCCACAAATTTAGCTTCCTAAACCAGCTGAGGACAAGCACCTGTGCGGGGATAAAAGAAGTGGCTGCAGAAGAGCAGGATGCCACCTCGGTGGTTGCTAGTCATTACGTCTGTAAAACAGGAAAGATTCTATGCCATGTCTCCTCTTACTTGCCTGCTTACTCAGGTCTTACTTGTCAGCTTCTAAATGCTGCCCTGTACTTGAAAACAGAAGAGGGTACTGGGCATACCTGCTTGCCTTTTTCTTTCTTTTCTTTCTTTTTTTTTTTTTTAATAATTTAAAATGCAAGAAAAATTAATGGAATGGCCGAAAAGTAATAGTTTCTAGACAATCAGAAGTATTCTGAGCTAAAGTAAATTTTGACTGTCAGCCAAAAGTAAATGGTGTTTGAATATGTCAAAATACTTTATTTTCTTGGCAGAGTAAAGGTTTCAGAAATGTCAAAATAATTGTTTTGGCAACTATGAGATGGTTTTGTTTTGGGCATTTGCAATAAAAAGCTGGAGTAGGTGCAGGGCTGTTAATCCATTTCACTGGTGTTGAAATCAGCCTTCTCCCAGGCCATGTCTCTCTGACTACTGCAATCACTCAGTGTAGGGGCTTCTAGCATGAGACCGCGTGCAAACTGGAGCTAACCCAGGAGCAGCATGCTCAGCACGATGCTGAGCTGGAGCAAATGAACCACAGTGAAAGACAGTTTGCTTGGTCTCAGGACCAAGCTGACTCATGTTTGCCTGCAAAGGGTCAGGGAGGTACAGCCGGCCTTTCAACATATCTGGATGCTGCTCTTGTTTTGCTTTAAATGTTTACTGAAAGTGATGTAGCAAAATGCCATTGTTTATGTGATGGGAACATGTAGTAAGGAAAGAGAAAGCTGGACTCCTAGCCTGACTTTGGGGAGTGTGATATTCATAACAAGTGGAATAGCGTAAACAAGAAAGCTTAAAACCAGTTTACTGCAAATACCTCTGAGGGGATTGATAAAAGCAACCTCATGTGAGATGTGGGATAATCCCCCGAAGGCAGATAAAATGGAACATTTTCAGAAGGACTTTTTCCCCTTTTAATTTTCATTGAACTTTTCCTAGTTAGGCTTTTGTGCTGAGAAGTCAAACTCATCTTGTACATTTTTATAGGTGGCCACAAGATGCCCTCATTTCCTATTTAATACCAGCTCTTGGTGGACCCCATCCTTTTGTCCTTGCCTGTGCTTGTTCACTGAAACCCTGAGTGCTGAGTCCTTGTACTCTGACTTCTCACTGGAGAGCATGGCTGCCCTGGGTACAAAGAATTGGGAACTGGGACTTTTGTATTTAGGCAACGTAGTAATTTCTAAGGCAGAGCAATCACAATTTGTAACACGGGGTCTGAACAGCTGGTCTCAACAAGCAGTCTCTCTGCCACTCTCAGTTCTCTGCATCAATATTTTTGGGCTCTTCAAGGGGTCCTTTTCCTTGCTGAGAGTGAGACAGTGCACAGTTTGCAAAATGTGTCTGAAGAGCCTAGCATTTGCCTTTTTACGGTGTCTAGTAATAAACTGGCGTGCCCCATGTGAAATGAAGAAATAGGATGTGCCTGATGAATATGTCACCACAAAATCAGACCTCCTGCCTCTGCTGCTCTGTAGACACAACTTCTTTTGTGCTGCTCTCAACTCAAGTCATGTCTAGCCTCCTTTGTTAGCTTCTCCAGAGCTGAATTTTTGTGGTTATCACAGTGGTGTGGAACAGCTGCTTGTTCTTCCATGTCCTGCAGAGAGCATGTGAACTGTCTGGTGGGCCAAAGTGCCTCCTTCTTAAAGAAAGAAATAAAATCCCCAGGACTTAAATCCCCAGGACTGGGGCTAAGCTTTGGGGCTCCCTTTTCACTTCAGATATTTCTCAGTACAGCTTCCCTTTGGTGGGCTGTAGTCACCTCCTTCACTCAGACAGCAGGCAGCACAGAAGCTAGAGCACTTTTGATATTTGCTTTCCTTCAAACCTTAGCAAACGTTGAGGTGAGAATCACCTTCACTCCTCCTCAAAGGGGAAGGAATACTTCTTTAGCCAACAGAAGCAACACAATAGCTCATCAGCAGATGTACAGGTGTCTGTCAGCTTCTGAAAGTGCCTCTGGTTGCTATATGAAATATGCCTCTGGAGAATGGCGAATTTTGGGTGACTTAGCCTGGAGCTGGAGTGAAAAGAAGGATCTGCACCCAACTGTACATTTGGGAGGCAGGTGTTTTGATCTCCCCCATCAATTTCTGTTTAGGTGTTTTCCTGAACAGTGTTTTACCGAACCCTTTCTTCTGGCCCTGTGCTTTTTTCAAGGGATTTGTTGCCTAAATGGGGATGCATGTGGAATTTTGAAAAAAGGTATGTGCTTTTATGTAGGACATTGTGACTGTATCTTAGATTTTCAATTTCAGCTCTGCAGCTTCTTGTAAAGAGCAGTCAAGCATGAAATACCCACTGACCCATTTATTTTTGTCCTTGTTGATTACTGGCAGTTTGGCTGGCTAGGCAAATCAGCTCAGTGATTCCTGTTGTATGCTTTATTTATAGCATGCAGCTTTTTCACTTGGTCCTGAAGTAGCATGGCCCTCCTTTCTGCACAGGGATGAAACATTGCTGGGCCAGAATGCCAGCAGGTATAAATCACCTGTGGGTACATCCATTCTCCATAAATTTGGGGTCTGGTTGACTGATCATGCTGGTACCCTCTCATTATCTTCTTCACTAGCAATTCATCATTGGCTATGAAGGCAGCAAAGGGTAGGGTTTTTTTTTGAGAGGAAATCACATTCTGTGTTTCCAACAGAAAGATGTTGTGTTACATTTTTCTTAAGCAAGCTTTCCTTATGCCTTATTACTCGGTGGGAGGTCTTCCAGGAGAAAAGAGGGCTGTGTTTCTGGGAGTCCACTTCCCTGAAGTGACTGCCAGTGCTCCCATTAAGCACAATGTCTCTTACAGCTATTTCATTATCTGGAAGTATTTTATATATACTGAGGTAGGGGCTAGAGCTGCAAATCAGCTCTGTGGCAGCAGTTACTTCATTGTGTTTAAGAGGTTACTCTTGAAATGACCTTGGAATTGATATGAAAAAATAGCATCTTGGGTATGATGCATACTTTCCCTTAGGATTTAACACTACATCAAGCTTGCAGAGCCACAAGTTTTGTTTTTTTCATCTATTATTGTTTTCCTGGCTTTCAGTCTTCTCTCTTACTAACACAGTCTGCATAAACCTGGTTGAGGACTAGCTCTCATTCTGTTTAGAGCCCTGCAGCATGTTTTCCTTATTGCCTAGAAAGATCAGTGAGAGCTGTCTCCTTTCCCCATGAGGAGTGTTTATTCTCCCCATTCTGCTCCACTCAGCCCAGGGAATGAAAGGCTGAAAGCTGGAAACACAGTGTTACATGGCTCCAAAATCATAAAGAAGATGCTTTGTTATTAGAAGGGGATTTGGGAATGGAAGTACTATCCATATTTGTTTGTGGTTTCCCCACAATTCACTACCTTTTTTTTACTCTGGGGTAGAGTTTCTGAGATTCAGGCTTGGGATGCTCCTGTAGTTTGTAGACCTCTAGTGCAAGAGCTAACTCTTCAGGAGTAACTGCGAGCCATATAAATCACTGTGCAGAATGTATAAAAAATGTGTAAACAAAAGTATGCCCCTATTTTGAATGGCTGTATTAACCTCCCAGATATGAAGAAGTTAGGTATTTTTGAGGAGTCTATTCAGAAAGCAGGAGAACCAGAGCCTGAAGTCTCAAGACTATGGTATAAAATGGAAACAAACTTTCATTGTACTATAAGAATGGCCACTATTTTTCATTCCATCCTCGTCCTGTCACAAGTCCCCTTAGGCTAAGTAATTTGGATTTCAGAAGAAGATGAGACTTACTGTAACCTTAATTTCTTTAGGGTTATTTTCCTGAGGCAGATGACTAATTTCATGCCTTTTGTAGCATGTTAGAAGATATTGTTATCATTCAGTGCTTGATTTAACAATTCCAGGGGCATATTCTCCAGCAGCAGTCTAGGGATCTTGCATGTAATTTAGGGACATGCAGAACTGTTGTTCACAAAATCTATTTCTAAGAGCTTAAAAGACAAAGCTCAAGGATGTCACTTCAATCAGAATTGTATTCAGAGCTCTCATTAGATCAGATATAAGGAAGATTAGGTTAGATATAAGGAAGAAATTCTTTACTGTGAGGGTGGGGAGGCACTGGCACAGATTGCCCAAAGGAGTGGTAAATGCTCCCTCCCTGGCAAAGTTCAAGGCCAGGTTGGACAGAGCCTTGGGCTACATGGTCTAGTGTGATGGGAAACTGCCCATGGCAGGGAGGTTGGGGAAAGGATCTTAAGGTCCTTTCCAACCCAAACCATTCCACGATTCTGTAATTCCTGGCTTTTCCAAAGGCTGACAGATCTGCTGTTAAAATAAGCGAGGGAGCTATTAGGACACCAGTTTTTGCATTGTGGCTTTAGCTTTCTGACCCTTCGCTTGTTAGTCGCTCATCTTCATCTTCTTGCTGTGTTGCTGCTCCCCCTGCCGGCTTCACGGACCCAGGCCTGCAGCACAGTACTTGCGGAAGAAAAGGCTGTTTTTTTTTGATCACAATATCCCTGGTTTCCAAGGTCCCTGAGCACATGCTTCATTTCTACATCTGTGAAAACTCACGTTTATTTCAAAGGGGCTACTCAAGCGTATTACAAGTGTCTGACTAGGGCATCGACCTGGGCAGGATGAAAAGTGGCTGCAGTACAGTTGGTGCAGGGAAAGTGTCATTGAATCTACATTTTTCCCTAGATTTTTCTATATTTGTGCAATTTATTACCGAGATGAAATAGAAAGAGAAGCAACAGAGTTCTCTCGAAAACAGAAGAGATTTACAGGGCTTGTTCTGTAGCTCTCCAGGAAAGGCAGAGTTTCTCAGTTTGTTCCTATACTGTTCTTTGATAACTTACTTGACTGAAACTGTGATAGCTGTAGCTCAGTTCTACAGGTCCTCAGAGAACTTAGGAACTCTGTGAGACTTCGCTTTGGGACAGAATACCAGTGTAAAAACGATGCTTCCTTCTTGCATGGTTTAGTGTTTCAAAGCTGACCAGAATTCTTCTAAAAAAGGAAAAAAAAAAATGCATACTTCACTTTTTTATTGTGGATTTACAGGCAAAACTTTGTCTGAAATAAAAATTTAATCTGAGAGACAGTTCCTTTGCAGTATCTATTAAAATTGTTCTGTTTAATGGCAGAGTCTCTTCTGAAAGGTACTCTGTTGTCATCATGGGGTCGTTCCCCAGCAGCATTTAGAAATGACACTTTCTGTTTAAGGAAGTTGCTGTTGAACTCTGCAAGCAAGTGATATTCTTTCCTTTTAAGACTATAGTCAAACATGAGGTGCTGAAAGCATTTGACCATGAAAACCTTTGCAGCAGTTCTTGAAGGAGCACAGATACCCCAGTGCCTTGGTTGGGGTTCAGCTGGGGTAGTCACCTTCTGCTGGTCCACATTTCTCCTGCAGTTTCAGCTCAGATGGAGGTCACTCCTTATTTTCCACTGAAATTGGTTAAGCAGTTGCTATATTTGACTTCCAGTATTGCTGACTTTCATTGGTGAAAGAAGTACAGAAAAGCACGAAGCACTTTTTTCAGGGAGCAAGTGGTGGCAGGCATGCAGGAAAGGACACTGGGCTGAACTCCTCAGTCCCTGACACTTGCTGGCTGGCTGCAGTATTCACAAAGCTCTGCCTTAGTCACACAACAAGGTGGTGTGTGGTGCGCCAAGATGTGTAAAACGACCTGCTTAGGATGTTGAGGTGCCTTGAAGTTACAAACCAAAGCTTTGAGCCACTGAAGCCGGTAGCAGCTTCTGGACCATAGCGTATAACATGCTGGCAGATGAGTGACCTTGCCAGCACTTCCCTGATGCTGTCACTGAGAGGACAGAATTTAGTATTGCCCATTCCTCTTACTGGGGAATAAGGCATCGAGGCAGGGTTCTCTGATTTGTGTGCTGCTTTTTGTGTTAGTAGGGATGCACACTTCTGAGCTTTGCACCACAGCTGACAGGCCTTGCCTAGGAATATTTATTTCCACTGCATTAAAGAAAAAAAGAATCTGGCACCCAGAAGCGGGCTTTAAAAGCATCACCAGATATTGCTGAAGTCTCGTTAAAATCTTGAGCGACAGCAACTCTGCAAATTGAAAGCAGCAGCTGTGGAAAATTTTAGCCAAGTGTTGGCACAGTGCTTAAGCTTTACGTGATTCTCCAGGCCTTTAAGACCCAGCACCTTTGCTCTGGTGATACAAGACTTCCTTTTATTTTGTTAGTTCTTGCATTAAGTAGGGGGTCATTTAATGGGCATTAGTCATAATGTCATGGATATTACACTGCTGAGGCAACTTGGGAGCTTGTGTGACCTCCATCTGTGCTGGTAACCACATGGATTTGACCCCCTTTTCCTGCTGCTCTTTGGATTTCCCTTTGTAATTCCTTAATGTCAAGCAAAGCAAATGTGTTATCAAATGGTAGCAAATGGTAGCAATATTAGCAAATGATAGTGGTTGGGCAGCATTCAGGTGCTGCAGAAGGAAATGAGCACATTGTCCTCAGGGCTCCTTGCAGAACTAAATAAAGATTTACAGGACAAAAATAAAATGATGTTATGAACCTGACAGAAATGGGATGGTAACTGGAAGGTTTTAAAAGGCAGGAACATGCAGCGTTATTGAACTGATAGCCTGAGTTTAACAATCAGCAGATAAACCTGCTAAAGTCGATATTGGCTTTGGCAGCTTAGGACATTAGAAATACCCTGAGCGCATGTTCTGTGACTACTCATTAAGGCATAAGTGAAAGATTGCTGTCTACTGGGTAAAGTGTTTATTCTGCAGGAAACAGATTAAGTGGTGTTTTAATATATGGGAAAAGAAAAAGTGGTAGCTTAAAAGCAAAAGCCAAACCCCTCAAACAAACATTATTTGCCTTAGCTTGGGTGAGAAACAGCTGTAAAGATGTATTTCACACAGCTTATAATGGGAATTGCAGTGAAAAAACACATACTGCCCATACTGCCCAAAACAAATTATGACACATGGCATGTTTGTGGGTTTTTTTCTCTTATTTTTAATGGATAGCCTAAGGGTTTTAAGAATTTTTTCACACATTAATAGAGAGACCGGAAAGATGATTTTCTGTGGTGTTAAAATCTGGGAAACGCTCAGAAAACCTAATTCCTTACAGGAAAAAACAGTTTTTCAAATAGATTCTTTGTGGCCAAACTACCCCCACAGGTCCATCTTTTTTAAAGGTAAACCCTATCTTTTCAGAAGAGAAGCACGTCTTCCAAATCTCAGCTACAAACTACCCTTAATGTCCTTTTAATTTCATTTGATTTTCAGTTTAGCTCCATCCCAGTATGCAGAATATGATCTGAATTTATTTCTAGATTTTTTAATTCAGATTTTTCCAAATTATTTATAGACTTAACAAAGTAGAAATATTGTGCAGTATTTCCACAACTGTGCAATTTGTATTTGGTAGCTGAAAGCCTGCAAGAACAGCCGCTGGAAGTTGGGCACTGAGGAACCCAGACCTGGATCTGTGCTCTCAGTCCTGAGGCAGAGATTCTTACCTAGGATGTAAGGTTGTGCATTAACATAAAACTCTTTGAAAGAAGAGCTGTGGCTTTTCAGTTGCAGTGAAGGGACTGAGAAAAGCAGAATTTTTCTTACCCATTTAGGAAGCATAATTCTTAGAGACTATCATTTCTATATCATCAAATGTATTTCATTATAGTATAAATATAAATACACTAGATGTGTGTAATCAGGGTTTGTTTTTTCAGAATGTCTTAATTTTAAAACAGCTTGCCATTTTTTCTGAATTTAAAAGGCCATCCATGCTATTATAGCTGTTTTGGCCAAAACACACAGTGTTTAACTGAAATATATCAGTGTAACAGATGTGTGTTATCATAAC
>JAOEHX010040714.1:10177-27057 GCA_025448015.1 Bolborhynchus lineola
CTGTGGCCTTTTCACTCACAACATTGCTATCTAGCCAAATGTTCCTTCTAGACAAATAGACACGATTTACCTAAATTGAAACGTTTAATTGAAAAATAGCGGGTAACATCGGAGTCAGCATGAGACTAACATAGAAATGGTGCTTCATCTCATGTACTAAATCACTGTTAATCTTTCTAAAATGTCAGTGTTTCAGCCTAGTAGTGAATAGGAAGGGATGGCTGCTGCACCACTGGGTGCTGACAATGTCATAGTGTGCTGTTGGGTTGCTTTTATATGTAGGGCTAACAGCAAAAAAGAGCACTTGTTTTAAAAACAATCTATTCTGCTACAGAAAAGGGTCAATTTCCCACCAGAATGTTTAAATGCTATGTGCTAACAATATGGACAAGAATTATGTCCATTGTCTGTGGAGTCTTGGATTCTGACCTTTGATTAGGCTTTTCTGCATTACCCGAAGGATAAATGGAATGAAATAAAAGGTGTAATCCCTGGTGGGACATTCATTGTCTTATTTGTGTGGCAGGATGCAGGTGGGTTTTTCTGTGAAGACTGGCTATAGTACAGTAATACTGCTTCTGACAGGTATTTGAGTCAGAGAATTAGATCCCCCCCAAAAGTTATTTGTGCACAGAGCTCTCACACTGGGTTTACTTCTTTCACTTGCAGGTAATTCATCATTACTTACAATAAGCAAAGGAGTTATTAGCTGTATCAACAACATAGTCTCCAAAAGAGTGCTCAGGTATAGAAGTGCATAGTTGTTGCCACATAATGATGGAAATGAAATTCAGTTTTCAGTTAATGTCATAGACCCCTAAAACCTGCTAAACCAGGGTTCATTTCATTAAATATCAGCATAGAAACTCAGTAGTGGGTGTGTTAGGCCAAAAATGCAAGCAGTTCAAATTCATCACATCTAGCTTAACTCAGAGAAAGGGCTGTCCCAAGATTTGCTTCTTGGCATGGCCTGCCTGTTCATGAGCTGCAGTTTCCATTTGAAACCACTGAAGTAGAAAGGTAGGCAATTACTGCCAGCCAAGAAATTAATACTAAATGCCAGAATTTCAGTGTGGCAGTTGAGCCTTATCTCTGAATCAGCTTTCATGGTTACTAACTAAATAGTGTGTGTGGTCATAACTTGTTTATTTTTACACCTGTGGTTAAACCTGGCTCCAGCTGTAAACTGAGGCAGTCTTTTGAGGTCATTAGGTGCCTCTGGCGTAACATCTTGTTAACATGTACTTGTGTGCAGGATGGGGCCTGGCCCTCCATGGGAACTCCGTTTCTTCTGCACCCAGCTTTTTGAATTTCTGGAAATTATGGCTGTGTGTTCACATGCATCTCATTTTCAGCAGGGCACTCATACTCCGGCGACGCGGACAGCTCTGTTGAGATAGCTCCAGAGGAGGCAGAGGCACAAGACTTGGAGTCATCTGACGAGGCCGATAAGATGAGCAAGGTGAGAAAGTTTCATTTTCACATGACAAGGAGTGAAAGCATGATACAGTCACAGCTGATGTGCTGCTTCACAGCTGCACATGATCAGAACATCTTTCCTGGGAAAATGTTAATTTTACTTTAAGGTGTTTACAGATAATAATACTGAGTGTAACAAATTACAGCTCTAATTATGGTACATCACTATCTCTTAAGCAAGACTACTGCCCTTTTTCCAGCGATGGTTTACATCTTTGGTATCTTGTGATAATATTTCCACATAGTTTTAAATAGACTGTTTTATTACCTCCTTCACCAGAGCAGGGCAGCTAAACTAATAGATCAGATGCATTACTATGATTTTTTATTCTTTCCTGATCTCTAAACATAAGAGGAATATAAGTTAAACAGTATTTCCTTAAATCAATAGTATAGCACACATGATAGTTTTTAAATGCAAAGTAATTATAGCCAATCTACCTTAAATTGAAGGAAAACTCTCCAATTGCAGCTAAGAGCTTGTGCAAATGGATTGTTAATTGCCATCTATTAAGGGATGGGTTTTGCAGTGGTTGGTAGCTTGCACTTGCTCTGATGCTGAGGAGCTATGCAAAGCATTAAGTGTCATGGTCAAGTGAGTTCATTTTAAAGATACTGATTACTTTTAGCTGTTTGTTGCACAGGTGATGGTGGTAGCTTACAGCTATTTTTCTATGGAATTGATGATCTAATGAGAATCACTTCTCATTCAGTTTGTGCTTCTGTACAGGTGTGGTTTTTTTCTCAGCTCTTGTTTTAACTAAAATGTCTTATAGTGAGCTCTGAGTTGGTCCCTGTGCTATTCTACTTGTCATGGTAGTGAAAGGAAGGAAAGGATCTTGGCCTCTTGTTTCCTGACCTCTTATGTCATGCTAGCCTGTAGTTTTGTCTCTGATAGCCAGACAGTGGAAGTCAGATAACAGAAAACATTCCTATGCATGAAATACATGCAGAAAAGGTGATTACTTGTACAGTTTGTTTCCAGGTTTTATTGCGGAACTTTTTCTTCTAAGTACAAAGAATTTCATCTTCAGTAAGTAGAAGAGTTTGTTGATACTTTGGGATTTTTAACTGTAAATATGTGAGATTTACATATGCTCTGAAAAGAGTCTCTTTTGCTGAAACTGTGGAAGAGCACTGAACATAACACATAGCTGCTTGGGGAATTAGTGTTCTTGCGGTGTTTTCTGTAGCTTTCTATTTCTGAACTGTGGAACAGGCTGTGAGGTTCCATTTTGCATCTTGCCTCTTGGATCTTCAGAGTTGTAATTGCCTGAAGCAAGGCTAAGGATTACATGATTAACTCTGTGGCTCAGCAGATTTAGTTAAACTGAGAAGTGTGCATTAGCAGCTCTAATGCTTAATATTCATATACTGGAAGAGTAGCCTGTAACTCTAACAAGTCTCAGTTTCCACTGAGAGGAACATTCTTTCTGTAAATGAAATGTTGATAACAGTATATGTTTTCTTTTAAAATTCAGAAATATTTCTAGTTTTGTGTATGTGATTCAGAGGGGAATGAGGCATTTTATTTTGTATTTTGTTTGCTATGAGACAAAGTGCTTTAAATGGTCTTCCATGAAAAAAGGACACATCCATATGTAGTATATGTAAGGTGCTTAATTTGGTGAATGCTGCTGTCCCTGTTTACATAGAAGAGCTCTGTACTAAGTGGGCTTTCTCTCTGACTCCTTTCTAACAAAAGCTACAGAACCCCCCAAATTATTCTGCAGTGCTTATATTCCAGTATATTGTAGAGGGGAAGAAACAAAAGCTCAGTGAACAGGAGGGTTTTCCTAATCCCTGTGCTTTTCTTTGTGCTTGGGAAAGCTGATGTATGTGGGGAGTGGGGGATCTGTTAACACATGTGTTTCCATGGGAAGTCACCCCCCTGCTGGTAGGGTGAGAAAAAAGGCAAAGGTGTTTTCCTGTCTGTGCGCTGCCACACCTTTCCATGTTCCTAGGATTATGGCGCAGAAGATTAAGCTGATGTCCTCAGTGCTGTTATTTTTGTACATGGGAAGTGAAACACTCTGCCCTCATACCACCAGGAGGGGCATGTACCCCTCTTTTGCCATTAGTGCCACAGCTTCCAGTCTCACTAAGATGGTGGAGTTCAGCAAAGGCTTTATCTTCTGCCATTCTTGGCAAAGGCAGGATAGGAGAGGAAATCTATTTTAACTATATTGGAGCCTCCTAGCTAAAAGCAGAGTTCCCCTTCCTTCAGCGCAGATGCAGCATTAGCAGCTGAAGATCCAAAAATAGCGTTTGGGTTGTCTTCTGCCTTGTGATAGCGTGATCCTGAGGCAGGGCTTAATCCTGCAAACACCACCACTCTGTGCTGTGGTGCTGGCGGACTGCTCCTGTCCACAGAGCACTGCAGAAGAGGAAAGCTCTGAGCTTCTCTGAGGAAACTTCCCGGCTTTCCAACCAGTAAAGTGATCCTAAGGGAGAGTAAATAATTCATGGGAAAAGGAGAGGAATGCAGCACTGCAGGTCTCTTTCATCTGCTCCTGTAGCACAGGCTGGGTAGGCTTTTTGTGAAGGTAAGCTCTGTGAAATCCTATCAGAAGCTGGGCTTGGGTCCCTTCTGACTTACCTGTAGCTTTCCTGTGTAAGTGATAGGTGGATGTATAACACAGGAGATACTCGAGCATCCCTTTTTTTTTCTCCTTCTCCTCCCTCCTAGCTATCTCTTTCCCTTCCCCCAGCCTAGCATGTGTGCATGTGGGTGTGTGTTTCCTTAGTAGGGGTGCATTTGTTTCTTAATCTGCAGAAGCCTCCAAGCTGTGGATGGTGGTGAAGGATTTGGAGGATACACCAGTAGCTCTGAGGATTTCTCCCTTTTCTGGAAGTCTTATCTTCTGTATATCCTAAAGACCTGATCACATAGAATTTACTCATCCATCACTGTTGTCAAAGTAATTATTATATATATGTGTGTGTGTGTAAAAAAACAAGCAAAAATGAGATGTCTGTAAACTATTCTGATAAAACACTAGAAACCCATTTCCAAGGTGGGCTGAGATGTCGGCAGTGCAGTGGTGTGCGATGGCTGTTGTTCCATGAATTCACTCCTTATCTAATTTCATGATGCTTTCCCTGCGTTGGCCAGCCTTCCCAGGTATGATATCTCTTTGGTTGAAATCAGTGTGATCAGTAGCAAGCTTTTTGGATGCAGCTCTTTTCCTTTAAGCCATGCAACTGGCAGTGGCCTGAGTTGTGTTCCCAGTTGCTTCAGCTCTGGGGTGGGCTTCTAACTTTCCTTTCTCTCCTCGTTTCCTGTGGAGCCAAGATGAGGATAGACCTAGGAAGAAGAGTCGGGGAAATGTGGCCTTTATGCCACCTCTTCAGGCTTGTTTTCATCTAGCATGTGAATTCAGGTTTCAGGCTGTTTATGACATCTGGATGGGATCCCTCTGTCAGTCTCCTGTTCAACAGAATATTGGGAACATTTCATAGCAGAGTCATTTCTTAAGTGGTTACTTGCCTCTTTGGTGACCTGACTGTTATATATTGTAGAATAAATTGAGGTTCAAGTGAGGTACCCTGAAAACTGAGTGTATGTGTAAGCTCTTAATGTTGTAGGTTACAGAAGGCTAAAATAGGTATTGTGTTGCATCTCGAGATCAGTCTTTGTGCATATTTTTTTCCTACAATGGTCCTTTGAATTTAACTGAGGATGTGTTTAAAAACTGTCATCAGTTAAAATACTGCAGGACACTCATTTCTCCCTGTTTCTAATTAAAGACATCTGCTTCTTGCAATGAAAACAAATTACCTTGCAGCAGTTGTGGCTGAGGGAGCATTCTGTAATGGGCTGTGTGTATGTACATGCTTATAATATTTGGAGGTCTTTTTTTATTCAGCGAAAATAGGTCATCTTCTCTCTGCAGCATTATTCAAGACCAGAATTAAGTCTCAAAACCTTCAATGTGTTGCAATAGATGTGAAAGGATTAAAACAAGGATTTGAGGGCTGTGTTCTCCAGTAGCGTAAATGGCTTTTTTAAGTTCTTTCAATTCTTCACCTCTGTCCCTTCAGATGTTTATTATTCTACAGCAGTGCCATTTGTAGCCAGTCAGCTCTTGCTCAGCCACAGGCGACAGATATTTATATTCCCAGGCTGCCTTCACCTCTGCTTTGCTGCGTTTCAGCCTCTCTGCTGAAGTTTTGCTCTTAATGAGCCTATAACAAGCGGTGTTGAGTTCTCAGCTTCGACCAGTAGCCGGCTCTTAATTCCAGCTGATGTGGTGAGCTAACGGGGCCAGCAGCAAATGACACATGCGGAAAAGCTTTGCTTAGAGAAATATTGTCACTGCCTTTCCTTATTAAAATGCAGCCATCTTCTGTGTTGTGTGCCAAGTAAGCAGCACAGAGTATCTGTCTGGAGTGGGGAAGCCTTTTGGATCAGCTGAATATGTGGAGAACTGGGATTTTGCTCCTAGATGAGTGACAGCTCTGGCAATACTGCCCTTGCAGCGATGTCGGCTCTTTGGAGAGTTAACCGTAAGCTCAAGGCTGAAAGCGCTGGGAAAGACGGTGACTCTCTGTACCGTATGCTGTATTTGGTGAGCAGATCTACTGTGCAACGCGACTAGTCTAAGTTATTAGCAGTTAAATGAATTTTCATGTTCTAATTTTCAGGATATAAATTTGAGGCTGAGCTGTATATACGCTGTAGAGGCTTTTTGTTTTGTGGAATGTCATTAGCAGTCCTGGCAATGCATGAAAGGATGCAATTTGCCTTGAGTTTTGTTTGAGAGATCAATACCGCTTAGAATTTGTTATCCATGGAAGAACAGAGGTGCTGCATGCCATTCAAGGGGGAGGTCTGCCTGATGCCCAGGCACCCATATGTCTTTACACAGTTAGTGTGAGAGAAAATGGCACTTGGCTTTCAAAGCTATAGGGTAGGCAGCCAAAACTCCCTGCTGTGGGGAGCATCAGCATGTTTGATGATTTTAAGGACTTGTTCCTCCTGCATGGTGGGGATGTGAGTTTAGCTTCTCAGCTGAGCCCCCTGCAGAGGAGGGGTTAATGTACTTGCAAAAGTAAACTTAGCTTTACAGCCCTGTTGTGCCAGCTCTCCATCTCATTTTAAGGTTGCTAGTTGGAATTGCTTGCAGAATTGTGCCTGAAGTGTGATGCTGTAATTCTCCTAGAGAAATCTTGGTTCAGGGATGCTATTGTCACAGCTGCCAAACAGATCTGGTACTGGGGAGATAAAAGGATCTGTTTCTGTTACAGACCTTTCCTACTCTTTTTGCTTTCTCTAGGAAAAGAGACATAGAGGCTTTTGTCAATACTGCGTGAGAGTTTTCATCAAAATAGCAGTATTCTGACCATCTCTTGCTGTAATATACATTCGCTTTCTGTCTAGAAATTGATTTTTTTGTTAAGATAAATATAAGGCAGACAGCATGAGGTTCAGGAATGAAACAAGACAATTGTCACAGATGGAGTCATGGGCTTCACTCAAAAAGAGAAGCAACTATATTGACACAAAATAGTAAGTTAACCAAGTGCAACAGTAAATGCAACTGGTTTAACACGATTTAATAGTGTGGTACACTTGATTATTTACTGCATAGAGGTCAGGGTCAGACAAAACAGACAGGGAGACCCTCCCCTTGAGTAATGAAGTTCAGATAGGACCCTCTTGCTTTCTAAACTCCTCAGAGAGGAGACTAGGTGCAGCTAGATCCAGAGTTAGTCACAGGCTTGGTGAATGGTTTATATCTAAAGAATTACATATGTGCAATCAATCCTCTATGGCACTTAGCCATAATGTCAAGTTTAGCATGCTTTTAATCACTTACTGAGAATCTGTTGCAGCAAGGAATCTCTCAACCTCAAGGAGTAACCATGAGAGGTGTCCTTAGTCAAGGGGAGATCCTGGCTTGCAGCCTGCTGCCATACAGGAAAGCTCAATGGACCCTGGGCTATCCACTAGGAATAGAGTGAGGTGATTGACTTATAGTCATATTTGCATACCGGCAAGATATCTGGGTCACCCCTTGGCTACTGTGTTGCCATCTATCCCCCCAATGTCCAGAGTAAGCAGGATGCAGCCATCACAACCCCTCTGGTTGTTATGGCTTATGCCAGGGGTGGACAGGCACACAGCCACAACAGTTTATTCAATGAACAAGCAAGAGAAGGGGTTCCTAGACACTGTTGGGCTGGAGGCTTTTTGTCTGTCCCAAGTATGTCAGGTGAGTGAAACTTAGGAAATAACAAAAAGATGTGAGGCTGGGCAGTGGCAAGGCAGAGCTTGGTTGCTGCTGGCTGGAGCTGGGCATGGCCGAAATCAGGGAGTGGTTTATTGAATGCGCAGAAGTGGAGGTAAGGCCTTTAAAAGTCCTATCCACTTCCTTTTTAGCACATTCCTTCTGTAGCAGACTGTGTGCCTGTATGACAGTTATCCAATCTTAAAGTACTTGTTAGTGTTTAACTATTGTTCCACGGTGTTAGTGAATTTTCACTCTCTCTCTCTGGGTGACCCATCTTTCCCTGCAGTTGAAGGGAAATTTATTTTATGTGCATGTACAGTATGGTGAGCTGTCTGCAAAGCATCAAGCATGAACTGCTTAAAATACTTACTTTATTTTTGGACTTGGATTCTGTGCTGTGTTTTGTATGAATAAAATTAGTTATAATGTATATTGGCTCTTAAAACAAAATGCCACTAGATATGTCTTCCTCAAATACCATTTCACAAAATAGTCATAACAAAGCTAAGCATTTTTCAGCTTGCATATCCTGAGTCTCTGCAGGTTCAGATTAACATATTAATTGTCAGCTTTTTTTTAATTGTCTCTTTCCAGCAGAGCAGGTAACTTAGGCGGGGTGGGTTTTTTTGCCTATGCTGAAGCCATGCTTTAACCTACTGAGCTTTGTGGATTTGGAGCTGTTGGGATCAAAATCACACCTTTTGAAATCTAATGCAGGCTTAACCTAAAAATTTGGGTATGACTTATACTTAAGAGTACAGTGAGTACATGTGGAATCTTGCTGAGAAATAAAGGAATTACTTTGAGTAATAAATCTGAGCCTTCAGTGGCACATGTCATTACCAGAAGTTGAGCAAGTTGGAAATAGGCTGGTTCAAATCACTGCTTCTTCCTGCCCTCAACTCACAGCAATTTCTTTCTCATTCATCGGAGTTAAACCTCAGATACTGAGGATTAATGTTTTTCCTATAATAAACAGTGTCCAAGAGGCATTTTTGTATAAACAGTCAGTTACAATTAGTTTGTTGCTTACACTTGTGTCCTCAGGAAAATTATCCTTTGCATGATAAGCATCTTTGCTAATATGCCTTGCAGTGGTACACTCCGATGAGCATTTACAGCCATTAAGGTACCTTTAAGGACAGCAACTCTATTATGGCAGGAAATCCTTTACTTGTAATGAGCATGGTTAATGCTCCTCTTGGGCTTCATGGCATTGTAGGTGCACTGATAAGGAAAGATGGCTTTGTGTGAACGGACTGTGCAGCTTAAAAAATGCAGAGATTTTTTTCAGCACTGGGTCATCATGAAGGTGGAGGGTAGTGCAGGTTCTGTCTGAGGTTGTTGCTACCAGCTGGAGGGTGGGAGTGATCTCTCAAGGGTCAGGGCTCTGCAGCCCAACTGAGAGGTGATGATGTGTTTTTTGTGTTGTTTTGGTTGTTATCTCTCTGCATATTCTCTGTTTGAACAGGCTAATTTTGAATCAGTTATTTTAGTATGAATTGATAGGCTACGGGGGCAGTGCTGGGAGGTCACTAAATCGGGATTAAGATACCATGGCAGCATTAGACACAGAAGGTTAGGGAGGTGTGATAAAGTGCAGCAGCTCTTTTCCCTCCCGTGCCCCCTCCAAGTCTCTGGGAGGGATGGAGACAAGGGCAGCTTCTGCTTTGGCAACCCTGGAAGCCTGGGGCTTTTGTCATTTGCACCAGAGGCTATACCTGCTCCAAACTTTTCAGCATAACAAAAGACTCTATACTGTGGTCGAACACCAGGACGTGAAGAAGGGATAAATATCTTTAATACAGCTGATGAAACATTAAAGAAACCATCTCGATGTAGCAGCTCTGAAAAACCTGACTTATGGGGAAGAAATTCACCCTGCAAAGCTTATTTCCAGACACAGAACAGATACACAGTTAGTTTCCCAAAGAGCTTGCGTTTGAAGCTTTGAGAGGCTTTGGTTCCCCAGATGGCTCTGCTTCCCTGAAAACCAGCTTAAACAGTTTCTGTCTCCCTGTTGTCTCCTTGGTTGTGTTGACACAGGACTTTTGCAAAGTAGATTAGGGAACTGGCAGAAGGCTGGGGTGTGCGTTTTATTTGCACAGTCATTTTGGTACCATTCTTGAGCCTTGTTTGTTTTTCAGTCTTAAGTGCTGGACAGCTTATTTTAATTAAAATTCATGCTTATCTGAAACCAGGAATGTTATTGAACAGCACTTCAATTAACATGAGTTGTGCAACTCTTCCCACCACCCCCTTCCTGAGTCCCCAGGCACTGTGAGATAGGATAGACAGATATATGAAATGATATGTGTACTTCTGGACTTTGGCACCTGCAAAAAAGCCCCAGGCTGCAACTGCTTAACTGCAAAGGCTTCTCAGCTCTATCATTCCTATAGGTCTTACTTAAAATATTACTGCTGGTCTTTCCTCTTCCTTCTTTTTAAAGAGTACAGAACAAGTCGCTGCTTTCTGTCGCAGTCTGCATGAAATGAACCCTTCTGATTCAAGTGCTCATCCTCAGGAATTTACAGGACCCCAGCTGGCCACCATGAGACAACTCACAGATGCAGATAAACTGCGAAAGGTTATCTGTGAACTTCTTGAGACAGAGCGCACCTATGTCAAAGTAAGGGATCTCAATGTGTTGTTTTCACACTACTAATACTTCTTCTGGAAAATTTTGTTAATTTCTTCTCTAATATTTCAAATTCTGTTTCATGCATGTATCTCTTAACTTACTATTCTAGGAGCACATAGTAGAATTGAATGTGATTTAAACGTCTGAAAAAAGTAGGCTTTCCGTATTCTTAATGCTGTCATTTTGAAATTACTTAGGTGGTGTTCAAAGGAACACTGCTCAGTGTTGATTTTCTAAATAAAACCGTGTAAAGGTTTCCTTTTACTACCTTGAATTCTGTGAAATCTGATTATTTTGTCTTATGTGTGTAAGGGAAAAATTCATAGACTAGGTAAATGATGATCTTTGCTACTTCAGTAAATATTCAAAGGCAGTTTGGTGTACCAACATAGGTGTCTTTTTCTGATGTTTTTAGGACTTAAATTGTCTAATGGAGAGATACCTGAAGCCTCTACAAAAAGAAACATTCCTCACACCAGATGAGGTATGTTAATACCTGTTGTTTATCTTTTTGCTAGATAGCTTATGCATGCCCCTCTGCTGTACCTGCCCCCCAGCTTGACTTGCTTGTCTGAGCAAGAAGGGCTATCGAAATAGTTTGAATTCTATTTCTTTTGAGATACTAGATTGAGTAGAATATAAAAGTTCTGCTCAGTAATGTACAGTCTGTAGGGTTATATTTTTTGGGGTTTTTTTACACTGATACCACACTCATCATACAATTGGACTGAGAATTACCAAAGACCTAGCTAAATCTGCAAAGTGATACTTTCAGCATCTTGCTTTTTGGTTTGTTTGTTGTTGTGGTTTTTTTTTTCCTTACTAGCTGGACGTTCTCTTTGGGAATCTGACTGAAATGGTAGCATTCCAGGTAGAGTTCTTGAAAACTCTTGAAGATGGAGTAAGGCTGGTTCCAGACCTGGAAAAGCTTGAAAAAGTTGAGCAATTTAAGGTAATCTCTTTGTTCACTTTCCAAGTAGTCCTTTAACAGTCATCTTACTTGTGTGGCTGCTGGCACTGTTAATGTAAAAACCTACATCTACTTACTCAAGAATAATTTTTAGTGAATACTGGAGTTGTTTGAAAAACATACTGCTACAATTGTAGTTTATGCTACATTTAGCCATATAGAGCATTCGAAATCTGCAACATCATGTGCTTTTAGATGCTATTCTCGCCCTTCTGCCAGATTTCATGTCTCAGGCTATTAGGCAAAGCTAGAACTGGGAAATGCCATAGAATATTTGTTCTGAGAAGTCCAATGTAGTAGTTCAGAATCCCACTAGAACTGTAAATTGAATTCTGTGTTTGGGCTTTTGGTGTATAGCAGAAGTGTATGGCAGATAGTTTCAACTATCAGCAGTTGTGCATCAAATGTAGAAATGTAAACTAAAGATACATAAACTTAATTTTAAAAAGCGTGGAAACAGAGATTTTGGTTTGTTTCTACTGCAGTCGTGTACTGGATTTATGGCAAGTAGCTAATACAATGTTTTGTCTTTGGGGATTTCACTCTTTCTTTGAGCACTCACCTTGGTAGAGGACAAGATGACTTGATGAATAATAATAATTCCCCTAGGATTGCTCTTCAGCTAATACACAGCCCTGGAAGAACTGCTGAAAGAATTTGTCTTTTTGTGCATGTCTGGCTTTGCCATCAGGTGCTTATTCAAAAATAAGCAGCAGTCATGAATGCTGCCCTCGCGTAATTTGAACACAGCCTTTGTTTTGCAGGAAATGTGCCCTCATTGGAGAGCAGAGACACTCTTTTAGTGGATGAAGCCTCTGTGGCCACTGAGTGCTCTGAGCTTTGAGAGAGGAGTGCGGAAGATGCCTCCTTATGGAGAGAACTCTGTCTTCTAAGTGCTGCTGCTTCCACCTCTTTCTATAAGAAGTGTATCAGCTTCATTTTGAGTTCTGTCCTGTGGGTATTGTCTCAAATGGGAGTTCAGGGCTTCATAGTTTCAGTTCTGCAGTTTGCGTCCCTCTGCTGACTGCGGGCAAGCTGCATATCTGTTGTCTCGCCGCCCCTGCTCCTTGTTGTCTTGTTCCTAAGTGCGCAGGAGAGCAAATGCTTGACTGTGGCATAGACATCTTGAAGAAAGATTGTGTTTGGCCCTTAACACAAACTTACTTTCAAAAGAATAGGACCTTGGTGTGTTTGTGCAGAGGGTAATAGTCTTGTGTGCAGTTTCTTAGTGTCTTTATCCGTTACAAAGTCAGATACATCCAGTCCTTTCTGTGGTTTCTGGTCATTACTTAAATCAATGAGGTTTTGAGGTCAAGCATTTAAATGCAGTTCTGGAGCTGTGATCTGGGTTCTCTCTGGAGTCAGCGGTATCTCTAGATCGATCTAACTGGAATTGGGCTAATGATTTTAATCATGTAGCCTGAATCCAGACCCCAAGGATAGGCCTGTTTCTTGCTAGATAGTTGTGAAAGCACACTAAAAATGCAGTGTCCTGTCATCCAGGAGACCTAGCAGAAGGGAAAATAACTAACTGGCTTTCATGTGCTTTTTTCCTAATGCCTTTTTTGTTGTTTTTTTATTTGTTTTTTTAAATCCTAGAAAGTATTGTTTTCCTTGGGTGGATCCTTTCTTTACTATGCTGACCGGTTCAAGCTGTACAGTGCCTTCTGTGCCAGCCACACAAAAGTCCCCAAAGTACTGGTGAAAGGTAAGAGCCACATGCTGAACAGACAGACCTGGGCATACAGAGAGAGAGATGTGGCAGCAACTTGGTTTAGGCTGGTGCAGGTTGTCCTTGTGGATGATAAGAAGTGGCTACTGTACCCCAAACCATGCAACTTGCAAGGGCAAGTTGTGGTAGAAGAATGGGGGCACGCATGTGCCTGGTTGCTTTCCAAGAGCCTTGACAGTAAGGTAGAGCATTTGGCCTGAGAGGCTGCAGTGAGCTCTGTGCCGTGGATGTTCTTGGACTACCATTGATGTAATGGTACCTGGGTGGCTCATAACAAGAGGTCACTAACCTCATGTGTAGGTTCCCCCCCCCTCAGTTATTTTATTCTCTCCTGACATGTTTAGCTTCTTTTCAGTCATGTGGGGAGTGGAAAGATTTCATAAATGGGCAATGTGGTGTATGCTAAAGGATCTCTGTGTACTTTGGAACCAGTAGTGGTGATTCTTATAACGACCTCTGGATCCTCCTACAATTTGTGCTGTGGATCCTTGCTGTGAATCCCACTGAAGCTCTGGCTGATGTGGTTGAATGCTGAAACCCACTAGGAAAGATCAGCCTGGGAGAATGTTTTATGGGAGCTGTCTAAATACATTAACTTCACTATGCTCTGTCTCCCCTCTATTCTTCCTCTCACCTTTGTTCCAATTTGGCTAAGAAGTTTCCACGTCCTAGCAGAGCTTGGCTTGCTGAAATGAAGATAAATGAACTGTGGTTTGGCTTGTAAATGCTCATGGGTCTCCTTGCCTTGGAGTGATGCTTTTTTCCCCTGTGAAAGTTAATCTCTTGGAGTTAGCAAGGCTTCATGCAATTCATTTTTGGCCAAGACATTAAATAAACAAATGGTTCTAGTTGTAGGAGCAATGTCATTAGGGAGGAGCTCCTATTTTTTCAAAGAACATCTGGATGCCTGACAATCAGAAGTTTTGGTGTTTCAGTTTCTTGGTTGGTTTGGGTTTTTTTGGGTTTTTTTTTTTTTTGCTGTTAACATTTTTTTTTCTACTTATAAATTCTTATTTACCATTTTGCAAAACAATACTTGGCAGCTCTGTGGAATGCCTGAATAGATGATTTGTTGCTAGTCACATCCATGCTTTCTTTTGGCATTAGTTAGACCTTAATGTTAACTCTGTAGACTAGGTAGATGAGGTTGGTTTGCTGTGCTTTTTCATTGCTAACTGTATTTACAAATGAGAAATGATTGTGCTTGAATTATGGCACAAACAGAACTCGACATTATATTCCAGTGATAAATCTGGAGAAGCCTGGGAGTGTATTTCAGGTGTAATTTGGTGTCCTCAGATGATGTGCAGGTGGCTTTTGGATTTGAAACTGAAGTTGCTTTATTGAAATCAGGTGACTGTCTGCAAAAAACCCACCCAACCTTGGTAGGGAACATGGCACTAATAAAAGCAATTGAGTGGAAATGTTCCTGCAGTGAATAACCTTAATGTCTAAAAAAAAAAAAAAGCCACCTTCTCCATACTTCTCTCCCTATGTTCAAGTTTACGCTCCAGTGGAGGGACCAACAGAGAATATGGTACTTTTATAAATTCAGTAGCAATCAGATAGAAAAAATGATAGCAATCAGATGTCCAGTCTACCTGTGCTCCAAAATATGGTGTACTATTATATGTTTGCTCCCTGCTGCCTCCATACTAGCTCTTGATTTTTATTGTTCAGTACTGCATTTTAAGGTTTAATGAGATACCAATAATCAAACTCGCCAATATTACAGGCATACCGATCAGGCCAGACTCGTGAGTACCGATTTCTTAAAAATATCCTATTTGAGCCTTTTCTTAAAGGAAACTGATGATTAGTGAGGGTGGTGAGGCACTGGAATGGGTTGCCCAGGGAAGTTGTGAATGCTCCATCCCTGGTGGTGGTCAAGGCCGGGCTGGACATAGCCTTGGGTGGCATGGCTTAGTGGGAGGTGTCCCTGCCCACAGCAGGGGGTTTGAAACTAGATGGTCTTAAGGTCCTTTCCAACCCTAACTATTCTATGATTAGAGCAATTCATGGTGCTCTAAAACAGTTGCAAGGTCCACTCAGTTTTCACTATCCGCAGATACACTGTGGATAGTGACAATAAAAACTATATGTATTGCTATAGTAGGTAGGTACCTGCTGTTAAATCATAAATATCATATCTGTGGCAGAGTTTCAGTAACTTAAAACCTGAAGCACATAAATCTAATACTCTAGACTTGATAAATCTGCACTTCCTTGCACAATGTTTCTGTATATATGAATTTAAAGCTGGAAAAGTCACTTTATCAGAGCAGCTTTTACAGTTTTTAATTTATCCAATTGCTTTATTTTAATCTTCCAGCCAAGACAGACACTGCTTTCAAGGCATTTCTGGATGCTCAGAATCCTAGACGGCAGCACTCCTCCACACTGGAGTCTTACCTCATCAAACCCATACAGCGGATACTGAAATACCCTCTCCTGCTGAAGGAGCTCTTTGCTCTGACTGATGTAGACAGTGAAGAACATTATCACCTTGATGGTAGGCAGCTAACCTAAGTTGCTTTTCCCTGTTTAACCTCTGATCTGGAGTCCTCCTCTTCCTCCCTCTGCCTCTCAGAGGCTTAAAAATACTTCTTTATGCTCTTTCTTATAGTGGCCATAAAAACAATGAACAAAGTTGCCAGCCACATTAATGAAATGCAGAAAATCCATGAAGAATACGGGGCAGTGTTTGACCAACTCATAGCAGAACAAACAGGGGAGAAAAAAGAGGTAACATGATGAAATTTAAGAGAAAAAGGCTGTTATTTTGGTGCCTGTAGCATGCATGTTAAATTGTATCAAGTATTTGCCTTTTGAGCTATGTCATGTGCAAACAGACAAATCCCAATCCAATTCAAAAACTGTTTCTCTGTGTATGACTCAGCAAGTGGGACCAATCTAAAGAAGTAGCAGGTTAATTCACCAACATGAATTAAGCAATGTTGAGCTTGAGTCAAAATCACATCCTAACCTGCAGCTCAGTATGATGATATCCACACCTTAGGTGTCCTTGTTCCACATAAATAGTTTTGTCCCACCAGTCTGAGTGGACTGTCATGCTGAGGCAAGTCTGTAGTTGGCTCTTCAATCACTTCAAAGAGATCAAAATGTGAGATGCAGTGTGCGAGAAACTGCTGTTTCTCTTTTAGCAAGTGTTAGTGGGCTTGATATGTGATAAAGCCTTGGGCTTCAGTCTAAATGTGTCATATGTTACATATGCAAATGTGAAGATCCAGTGTGGCTCAGTACTGGCTGACCATCTCAGAAACCTGTGGAAGGTGTCCTGAAGTTTCAGGCTGAGACCTGGACTCTCCATTTACTGGTAAAACATAGGTCTGCAGTCCAGCCGCCCAGGGAAGGTGGGTGGTGGGTAGTAAAAAAGGAATGAAGTAAGGTCGAGGGAGACTTAAGAGGTAGAAACACTAAAGGGCCAATGGGAACAGTGATGTGGGTGAAGGCTGGAGAGAGACATGACCATATGAAGTAATGGTGTTTTGCTAGTAGCCAGGACAAACTTACGTGCAGAGGAGACATTGGGCTACAAAGCAAAGGAGGTCTGGGATTGAGTAGTGTTGAAGTGATTGAGAAGTGTGAGAGCTAGATAGTGGCAGCAAGGAGGATCTGGTGGTAGGTAAAGGGCAGAGATGAGGGTTGGTGCTGGCAAGCAGTGGTAGAGACAGCATGTCAAGACGTCTGTTGGGAGGGTAATCTGGTGTTAATTGGGTTCAAATTTAAACAGGGGAAATTTAGATTGGATATGAGGAAGAAATTCTTTACTGTAAGGGTGGTGAGGCACTGGAATGG
>JAOEHX010040715.1:1402-12885 GCA_025448015.1 Bolborhynchus lineola
CTGGGAGGCTCCGACGGTGTTGGCGAGGGAGCGGTTGTTGACAGGGGTGGAAAGTACCCTGTGCTCGTTGTGGATGAAGGAAGCGCTGTTGTGCTCGTGGTGGCACTTGTAGGAATGCACTCTGGTATGTTGGGGACGCAGCAGACGCTGATCTCGTAATTGAGGCAGACCGGCATCGGAATTATGCCTCCTATGACCTGATCGCTGTTGTTACAGGTCAGCCCCATGTTAACACTGCATTCCACCTTCTGCCCTAATTCTGCAATGGGAATGTTAGGGAACTGCACTGCTCTGCATGAGATATTCTCCGCTTTCACACAGACCCAGGAGGGGTCGTTCTTCAGAATATTCTCAAAGGTTTCGTAGTCACCACTGTTTCTGTCAGAACTATCTGGGTAACTCACATCAATCCAGTCCGTCCAGACGCAGCCACAGTCTGGGGGATGACACAAGAGGAACCATTAGAGAACAGATACAGAAGGCCAGGGCACCAGCACACTCACGGGTGGTGCCCTGGGAGTCCAAGCCACACAGAGGTGCCCCTCGGGCACTGCTACACCAGTATCTAACCCTGGTGCAACGGAGTCCCTTGCGTGGACAGGCCTCCTCTTAATGGCCCTACAAAGCACATGCAGGCACTTCCGAGCCACGCGTGCTTCCCTCACAGCTAGAGCATCTTGCCGTACTGGGCTTCTCGAGTGCAAGGTCTGCGCACCTAAAGGGCAACAGATGAGGTGGAGCAGGACAAAGCAGGGACTCCCACCACTCTCTAACCTTCTGTTGCCACTCACGCCACCTCATTATCCCAGGGAGAGACCAAGCACTTGGTAGGATTGTGAGCACCTATGAAGCAGGCACAGGACACCTGCTCCTGACGAAACATCGGTGTGCTTCCCGGCAGCACAAAGACAGATGGAAAACAGCAGTCCTGGCATCACTGCGAGAGCACAGTGGCTCAGAGCACTGGTTCAAGGCAAGGGGCAGTATGCGTTCTGAAGCTTTTCCCCAAAGCCTCCTGGAAAAAAACATCAAACCTGCCTACACACAGAACCGCAGGTGAGTGGCAGCAATGGGCACAGAGGTAACACTAGAGCAGAAAGGGAAGAAACTGCGCAGCTCTGCTCAAACAGTGTCTGGAATGACAATGACACAAAACCAAGCCCTGATCCTACTGCACACCATGGCGCCTGTGGAGTGCATTCTCTCTTACTTCAGGACGAACTCAAGCAGCAGGAAAAGCAAGATCTCCCAGCAGATCAGTATTGGTCAAAGCTGTGGGCAGAGGCATCAGCACAGAAAATACCCTCGGGGCCCTCTTCAGCCAAGGAACACAAGACTTTCTACTCAGGACACTGCATCCTCCTCACCACTGACCCAGCCAAACCGAAGAATAGCTTTGGGCACTTGCCATTTCAGGGAACACACAGCAACTACTCCCACCCCTGATCTCAGACAGAAGACATGAGTTGAGGTGCTCACTGAGGACATTCATTTCTCTCACAGCAAGGCAACACGTGAGAGCACGGACCAGACGAATACCTGTAGGTGGTGTGGTGGTGGTGTACGTTGGCGTGGGCGTGGATGTGCTTGCTGTAGTTGGGGTGAGTGTTGTCGTGGCAGGAACGCTCGTTGATGTCCCTGGGGCATTGCTGGTGGTGGTGCTGGGGGTCGTCGTGGTGCTGGCGGTGCTGCTGGGAGGCTCCGACGGTGTTGGCGAGGGAGCGGTTGTTGACAGGGGTGGAAAGTACCCTGTGCTCGTTGTGGATGAGGGTCTTCCTATTATAAATAGTTGTAATTGAGAAAACAGGTAAGTTATAAAAGACCCGAGTGGGACATAGTGTGCAGTGAGAAGAATTTATGTTTTAGCGAGCTTTCACAAACCTATATCCATCCTCCCACTCTTATGACAGTAAAGTCCTATTTATCTGATCCTTGTAGCCTGGCCCGGGATTGAGATTAATTCAAAATTTCTGCACAGACAAGGTCATGGCAATGTTTTCCTCACATTATCGAATTAATAAATTGCACTTTATAACATCATCCCTGTGATTTTTCTGGAGATGTTGCTGTAATGTGCTTCTCAGTAAGTAAAATTACCTAATAATAGGTAAGACTATGGGGAGCAGTTAGGCTGTGTGAAGCTTTCTATCCCTGGGTTATTACTTAGAACATCTTGCTATCTCATGAAGTAATAATTAGGTGGGGGATCTGTGGTCTGGGAAGGAAGTATGCTTAAGAATATGTTGTAGTCTAATTTTCATGTAATTTCCCTGTTGTGCAATGCCAGCCTGATGAAGGTATTTACAGTGTACTAACAAACTTTAGCATTGCTAGAGGGAAAACAGAGAGAACAGAAGGAATTGTGCACAGCTCTTCCCAGATAATGCCTAGAATGATGGTACTTCAAATCAAGGCCTAGCCTCATCTCACACAATGGGACCTTCTGGGAGTCTCCCCAGCAAGAGGACAGATGTCCAGGCCAGCATAAATAAGCCTTCCTGCCAGCTCAGCATGTGCTATGAAGATGACATGCCTTTGGTAACTGACAGCCTTGAATTTCTACTATACAAAGCAAAAGTAGAAAATATTGGTCTGTTAAATACCTGGAGAGGTTGGAGTTACTGGGGTGGTAACCGACGGTGTGAATTCGCTTGTGATTGTTGAAATGGGTATGGATGTGGTGGTAATTGTCGTTGGCCACCTGGCTGTACTGGTGACGGGTACTGTTGTGCTAGCGGTGGTTGCAGTTGCAGTTTGTGTTGGATGGCGTGTACTTGTAGTGGCACAAGAAACTTCATGCCACTCACAACAATTTACCCTGATTTCATAATTATAACAAAGTTGCCAAATAGTTGCATCTTGTTCCTCATTTTTACAGATTAGTCCATACGTAACATTACACTCTACTTTCTGGCCAAGTTCCTCTAAACTAACATCTGGCTTAACTGTAGCCCTGCATTCAATATTTTCAGGAGCTTCACATATTTTGTTTCCATATTGATTTCTTATTGCGTCATAGGTTTCATAGTCACCACCATCCTCTTCAGGTTTACTAACATCAAACCACTCAGTCCAATTGCAGATTAAATCAAAGCATGGAACTGCAGGAAAAGAGAGATTCAGCATTGAGCTTACAGAGAACATTCTGTGAAGTTTAATTTTGTATTCTATTCCATAAAAGACTAGAGCAACCCACTGCCACTAGTAATTTTTCAAAAAGAGAAAATATTTCTGTAGAGAAAAAGAGTTCTACAGTTGGTTCTTTATTACCAGGTTTTTTAATAGAAGATTCATATCAAAATAAAATCATCAGAGACCTTTGAAAGTCTTCTCTCTACATTTACTGTACCTTTGCTATTAAAAAAAATTTTTTTTGGTTTATACATATTTTTCTTATAGTGGCCATCTCCAATTTACTTCTAATTTAAGTTTCTTTTGACATTTTTTAACAATGTAATTTTCTATATAAAACTTACTTGTAGTTATTGGAGGGCTTGTAGTAGTAACTGAAATAGAAAAAAAACAGAGCACATCATATGCAAAGTTAGAAAAATTATAATAGTAGTTTTAAATATCCTAAGTACATTTTTTTGCAGGCACTACTGATACAACTTCTTCTATCTCAGCAGGGTTTTGAAATGTTAACATGTTTTTCAGAATTAGGAAGGCACAATATACATTTATAGTTACAATTTCTTCCATTAAAAGTGAATTAACTCAAAGTTTTAAAAATCTCAGTGTGTAGTGATAAAATTATTCATAGGTATTGCTCCGTTTGTGTCAACTATAAGGCCATATACTTGTACTTCTATCTTTAAAGATTTTTACTTAAAGAAAATAACTTTCAGATGTACATCCCTGTTGAAGTTTTACCTGTGGTAGTTAGAGTACTGGTAGGAAAGGAGGTCGAAATTGTTGTAGGTGAAGCAGGTGTTGGACAAGGATAAGTACTTCCAATAACTATAGAACCATTTTCTGCACAAACGTATGTTATGCATATGTTACCATCCTGTATTTGTGCCACAATTTCACCCACTTCATAACTTGTTCCGTTGATGACGCAAGGACACCCTGCAAGAAACACCTTTACTGTGCAATTTGTCTACTATTTGGTAAGAGACAAAGGCTCTTATTGCTTACGGACAAGTAAGCATTTACATGATTCAGGCATGCTCTTTTCAGATCTATACCTGGAGCTTTGATCTAATAGCACTAATTTATTTTGACATTTAGAGGAACACTAAAACATATTAAATAAAGCACTGCATAAAACACTTGGAAGAACAGAGTTACAAACCAGGTCTTAAAATGTTCTTCAAGACATAACAACTGCAATTCACCATCTCACGCTTTTGTATAATAATACATGTTCTGGGAGTGCAAAATCTTGTCGTGAAATCCATTAGTTTGGATATGGGACATTGGGAGAAAGAATAAAGGGAAGTGAGAATAAGAAATATTAACAGCAAGGTTTAACAAAAGTGCTGCCCAGTTTTCTTTGGCCACAACTTTCTTGCACTGAAAAGAATTATTCCAGATCTGTACTAAGTCTTTAGTAGAGACAGATGCAGCAGTTCTATCAATTTTTTTTTCCATTAACTTTGTAGAAAAATCAAATGTTATTTACCTGGAATTGGTGTACACTGTATAGATCCTGAGGGGCCACAGACACTAAAAACAAAATTTTCAAATATTAACATATTGCAGATGTTTCATGGCACCTGTTAGCAGAGCCAAGGACACAGAATTGTAGAAATTTGTCATTTAATCTTCATTCATCCTGCTGGATATTTTTCTGGGTGTAATAATTCCCAATATTACCTATCATTATTTCATTTAAACTAAGTCATCACTTTCATGCTTTAAGTAAATCTTAAAATTATCATGAATCGCTATGTGTTGCAAGTTGCAATACTGCAATATTAGCAACTGCTTTTCAGGGCAGTGAACTTATAGCTAGATAAGGGGTGTTTTGTGTGTCTATGGTCACTATGTAGAGTCATAGATGTCATTGCTATCTTTGGTAAGGTTCTAGGAATAAGCAGTTAAGTTTCAGCTATCTCAGGGCTAAAAAATTTCAGGTTACAGTGGCTTTGAAACCCCAGTTTTAAGTGAGAATGCAAGGCAGAGTAGGCCCTCTCTACTAAGAGAGATCAATGAGAATCAAAACATTATAGAGACACATCCAGGTTTCATGTCATTAAATTTTTTAAGACACTTAAATATACTTACTGCATTCATTAACACACCTATTATAATGACACTATCGATATGAAATACGGATTGTTATGGATTTGGAAAATTATGAATGAAAAGTTTATAATCTATACATATTGCAACTCCCCATTTTTTTGAATCTAATTTTCACTGGAATAAATGGCATTGATGCTATTATTTGTATGGATAAATAATAGAATATTCCAGCTCTTCAGTTGAACTTGCTTCTTTATTTGCTTGAAGCCCAATTAAGTAAATAAGGGCCTCAGCACACATAAATTCTTTCCTAAATGCTGCAAAAATTCTGCAATTTTTTATTTACCATTTTGTACAGTTCTCTTCTGTGGTTATTTCATGCCCAGGAGGAACATGAGTACCATTGATGTAACACCAACATTGATCTTCAGTCACACATTCCCTTGTCTCTTCATTATAAACAGGCTTGTCAGTAGGGCATCTGGGATAGCAACCTGTTGATGACAAGTAGAACAGTATGCAGGATGAAGAAAAAGTATAAAGAATTAACTCAATGACAGGGTATCTTCTGAAGGTAAATGGTTCTCACTGAATAAAGCATAATGAATAAAACAGAAAATTTCCAATTCAAATTAAACCTTGGACAGTAAGTCTTTCAAAAAGACTTACATCAAACAGTTCTTATTGATAATACTGGGGTGAGGAGGATTAAATCAGAGTTTAGTCAAGAAAACCGGAGAAGTTGTTTTTTCCTAGTTTGAGATCTTGGAGAAAAGCCTAATTTATATTAATTTCTGTGGGCAGCTAGTAATTTTAAGACAAAGAAACACCTCATTTTTCTACAGATACTGAAATGTTATCACTGTATCAATAATAATTCATTGAAGAATATGGAAATGGATTCATTAACAAACAGGTTTTACACTACCTTTATTGGAACACTAGACCATGTTCAGGTACCTCCACCCCAAACAGATAATTTATCTGCATTTTTGTGCACCTTTGCCCAGAGACCCAAACCCCAACTGAAAGGAATTAATTGTATGTCAATTCTTGTTGCATTTTTCATGTAAATACATTTTAAAAAATATTCTGTCCTGTTTCCAAATAAACTTTCATAAAATCCAATGCTGAATAGAATGAATCCTCTTTATCATAAAATTATAGAAAGGTTAGGGTTGGAAGGGACCTTAAAATTCATCTGGTTCCAAGCCCCTGCCACAGGCAGGCACACCTTCCACTAGACCAGGTTTCTCAAAGCCCCATCCAACCTGGGCTTGAACACTGCCTGGGATGAATCTAGGGAAGATCCACAACTCTCTGGTCAACCTGCTCCAGTGTCTCAAATAGCCTATAAACTTAATGACCAGCTAATTAACTGATACTTAAAAGTTGCTTCACACTCTTAGACAGTACTAAAGATGCTGGAACAAAAGTAAACGTGCTCTGTATTTCCACAGGAAAAAAAATATAGAAAGATAATTAGATATATAATGATCTGCC
The DNA here is from genome assembly GCA_025448015.1 of Bolborhynchus lineola. Lineage (NCBI taxonomy): Eukaryota > Metazoa > Chordata > Aves > Psittaciformes > Psittacidae > Bolborhynchus > Bolborhynchus lineola. Next base: position 8,099 of record JAOEHX010040715.1, read on the forward strand.
TTCTGACACTTTCCAAATCTTTCTAATAATCTAAAATAATCTATTTCAAAACATGGAATAACCTTTTTTTAAAAAAAAAGGAAAAAAATGTTTTTGTTAGGGTTTTTCAGGGTTTTTTGTTTGATTGTTTGCTTGTTTGTTTTCTTACTAGCAGTTCAAGGATTCAAGTAACATGTAAAGTAACTATGGGCATTTCTTTATGATCCCTAAATTGCAGATAACTGCTTCCAGTCCAGACCAAAAAGACTGAGGCCAAAAATAATGCTGTTTTCTCCAATGCTATCATGTGGTAAAACAAATGATATTTGTAAAGTCATTCACATTATTGGATCACTGCAGTCCCCTAACATGAGATTCTTTTTCAGTTACCAAAGAAAAGGACTTTCACCTGCTAATGTATCTAAATATGTAGGTAGCCCCCAGTAGCCCTCTGAAATAAATAAATATGGAGGTAGCCCTGATGTCTGATATCAAAGATATTTTCCTTTGTAGAGATAAGAGGATGCTACACATTAACAAAGTCAAGATGGATCTGATTCATAGAATCATAGAATAGTTAGGGTTGGAAAGGACCTTAAGATCATCTAGTTCCAACCCCTGTGCCATGGGCAGGGATACCTCTCACTAAATTCATAAAGAATGATGAGGTTAAAAATCCCAGATATCAATAACTTGCTTCTTTACCATGTAAAAGGTTTCTTTCTCTTGAAATCCCCTTACAACGGGATGCAAAATAACAATGGTGTAATAATCTTGCATATTTAAGGATATTATCCAAGCAGAGACTTAGTTTTATGGCTTCCAGGAATGTAACAATCATGCACTGATGTTAATAAAGAACAAATTACATTATATGAACCATTTATATAAGACTGGAGATAAATTCTACATAACAGATATAGAAATATTTTATCAAGCTGACTAGTCAAGATGATGGACTATTCCATCATTATCACATGGTACCTGAACAAATTTATATGAAATAAAATACAAAAATGGCAAGGAATTTATTACCTTCCAGGTATGGTACTGAAAAGTTGGTGCTGACATTATTAATTATCCTGCAAGTCATGATATTACTGCCACAAGGCTCATAGTGCCAGTCACACTCATTACGAGGGTTGTAGTAGTCACAAAATATCGCTGATGAGAAAAAAAAAAAAAAAAGCTGAATAAAAGTGCAGTTGCCAGAATGCAGCTCTAATCAGATCTTTAAAGGTACAACTTAAATGAATCTACATGTTAAGCTAGCAAAATTTCTCTTGAGGTATAGGACCTGGACTTTCTGCTACTATATTTAAACTCAGGGTACATAAAATTTGATATTATTAATGATTTATTTGATAGGTTTCCTGATAGCAGCCAGAAAGATAAAGTTGTGTTTAACTGTTACTCACGGCATATATCAGGAGTTCTCCAGAAAACACAGGCCTGGTGCTTGGTACATTCTTGAGCATATGCAGCAACTGCAGAACAGAAGCACTCACAATCTCCACCACTGTCACAAGAGCAAGCATCATGAACACAAGCTTCATAGAAAGGAATTGGGTCCACCTGATGGGGAAAGAAATGATGCCCCAGTTCATCTCCAAATCAGTTTTCAAACTAGTAAGCTTGAAAGATCTCTTGAGATATGGGAATTGAGCTGGGCAAGAATGAGACTGTTTCTAAGAATTACCAAATCACAAACAAATATTACAGGCTTCCAGCTGCTTAATAGATTTTGGATAATAATTTGGATAACATAGTACCTTCATAATTTGCTACAACTGAAAAAATTAGAGTCCTTGTCTGTGCCCACATTTTTTAACAGAGTTACATTTTACTCCTTTCAAAACCAAGTTTGTTTAACGACAATGAAGTCTAACCTTCCAATAAGCTTTGCCAACCAAGTGGTGATCAATAGCAGAAAGACACACTAGCAAAACATTTTTTTTCAGGACTGCAAGAGGAGAAACTTAGTCTGGATTTTAGCTGCTAAAGGAATCAACGTAGAAACACATATCATGTTAACCAAATTAATAATTCTTTGTGACTTTTCCACTGTGAGTTAAGAAGAAACTGTTGTTAATATGACCATACTTAGGAAAGATACAAGAAGTAGAGGGCAGTGCTCCCTGTGCACTGTAGTCTGGAAGCTGTTGGCCTGACATGGCATCTGAAAATTTGAGGCACATTACCAGTGGCAAAGTTAGTAAATGACTAAACTGTACAATGTCAGTGGTTTCCATCCTGGATTCTTTCTGTGGGTTGAATATAAGAAGCAGCAGTGGTCTCTTCAACAGCCACCTTTCAAGCATAGTATATTGCTTCTGTCAGAAGAGGAGTCTGATGGTCACAAGGCCTTTCAGAAATTACAGTATGCTTGTCTCTCAAGAAGAGATAGCATAACTGCAGTACACACAGACCTATTCAGGCTAGATTTATGAAGCTAACTTGCACAGCAGAAGCTGTCAAACTGTGGGAACGAGTATGGGCTTGTACAGCCAGTGGTGGTGCCACTACTGATACAGTTACATTGCCACAGATATTTGAACTATTTTGATTAAGGCTAGGTAAAATGTGTTGACACCTGTAGCTGTACTGAAGACTGAACTATTTAGCCACTTTATTTTTTACAGTATCTCTGCTTCTGCAGTAACGGAAATGCACCATATTGTCCCATCGCCTACTTTCCCCTTACAAACCTTGGAGTGACAAATTTTAAAGACTTCACTCTGGATGATGCTGCATTCTTTCTCTGCCCAGGACTTCCGATGTGGTTTTACATCACAGGGCTCTATCTCTTCTGTAACATCTGGGCACATGGAAGACTGTTTCCAGGAATTCCCAAACTTTAGAGCACTAGTGTCGTGCAGCCCACCCCTTGTTGTAAAGTCATTGTTAGACTTGTCATCAAAGTTGCCACACAGACCACACACTTTGCCCTGGAAAAAAAAAACCAAACATATCCACAGCTTTTAAATGTACCACAGAAGTGAGAAACAGACTCTAGTAAAGTAAAACATTGACATTAAAAAGGACAACTGACTCTCTGTGTAAATAGCACTTCCATCTTTACTTCCAAATAATTTTAACAGAAAATTATAAATAAATATTAAATTTATTTATATAGTAAACATATCTATAAACAAAATAATTCTATTTATATAATAAAATTATAAATAAATGTAAAATAAATAAACCTTTATTTGTCTGTGTACTCAGCAAACTATTCAATTGCCATGTTTTCCTTACTTGAAACCAATTATATCTAGTGTATTTCCATGCCGCTGTGACATCCTTTCATTCAACTTATAACACTGAAGAGTCTGAAAACCTCTTTCAGCTGAGAAGAATTAATTTATTTTCATTTTTCTCAATTTATCATTACTCAGCTTTATTAATATAAGCCTGAGTGAGTTTTATTCTGCTCAAAATTGTTTTTATTTAAAACTTCTAACATAATGAGGACCACTTGATTCATGGGGAAAAAAAAGAATGATAGATTCATTTTTCTTGAAAGAAAGAATTTAGCAACTTACACACAACAGTGAACTTTTGGTAGTGATATTTCAGGTACATCAGCCCCTTTACGGAACATCTTATTTATACAACCCCTCACCTCCCTATTCACCACAATGAATCTGGCAGTCTATAACTCAGCATGCTGATTTTCAGAAATCAGAACCATCTCCAGACACTGCATAGGAAGTCTGGTTTTAACTCAGGGCTGAGATTCTATGCTGGTTTCCAAGTGCATGCATTGTTAATTTGCATTCCCTAAATTAATTTGGATATTTAGTTCTTAACATTTACAAACTCAGAATGCCTTAGAAGTTTAGCTTTATTGCAATCACATGCTACGCATCCTCTGCAGTGCATCATGATGGTCAGCAAGAAACTCCAGTAGCAAGCTCCAAGCTGTGGTAGTACTATTGCAAGCTAATAATCAGTGCGCACAGGATATAGGAATCAAATATGGAGTCAGAATAGAATAACATATATGTTTCCTTATCCCATTGATCTATTCATACTACTACTTCAGAAAAAAAGACAGACAGGTCCTAACTTTGTAATCAGGGGTCAGCTTGATAAAAACAGTAGTCTTCTTATCCCAGATAAGCATCACACCATTGCTAGCCTCAATAACGAGGTAGAGGCCTACTGTCCTGTTCCAATAATGTACATCATCACCAGTATCTCGCTGAATTTCTTTATAATCTTTGTTCTCCAATTTCAATTCAGTTTTCTGAAAGATAAAAAAGAGAACTATTGTAACACTTAACTTCCATGATGAAAAAAATTATTTATATGCTCATAACAATATAGTATCTGAAACCAATAGCTCAAAGTCTAGAATGACTTTCTGAGATGACAGGAAGTTGTGTAGCAATTTTGTTAGACAGAGGTTCTAGTACCTGAGAATCTATACTTTTACAGATAAATTTGATAGGGCCTCTACCTTTGCTTGTTATACCTGCCTTTAGGCATGTGGCTTTGGAGCAGTACTTTCATTTTTTTAACACTTGAATACTGATAATCACTGAGCATCATTACTCACCCCTAGAAACATTTTAATAGCCTTTGAGCAGGTAACTCCTGTAGTTCCACAAGGGACATTCTCTGTGATGATACTGAACGAGCCACTGGTATTTCTATCACCACAAAAATCCTATTGAAAAAGTTAAAAATGAGCATAAGAAGATTAGGTAGAATATTTCATTTTCAGTTCAACCTCATACTAATTAGAATCATTTAAATCTCCACAATTGATAAATAGTTACTGCTGCTTTATATGTGAAATC
>JAOEHX010040715.1:13346-23595 GCA_025448015.1 Bolborhynchus lineola
GCACAAACTTATACACATACATCTCTGCATACATATAAATATTTCAGAGTCTAGTGTGTGGTAAAACCTGTGACAGAAGTGGGACAATAAAACAAAATGAAGAATATACCTTTAAATATAAATATCTTTGTTTCATAAACTTAGAATTTTGATATATTTGACAACTGATAATGTGTTGTTAGAGCTCACTATAAAAATAGTTCTCTTACATAATACAATTTGTGACTGCTGCATCAAAAAAAGCCCAAACTCACATAGCTTCATGGCACTGAAAATAGAGTTTATCTTGGCAGAACGTGTGAACACCCCAGGAAGAGTGATAGCATGCAATAACGAATGACAAAACCAAGAAGGAAAGCATATCTTAGAGGCAACTGGATGCCATTTCAGCCCGCCCTGATGAGCACTACCTGAGTAGCCACATATTCACAGCTTCCATCAAAGTCATAGAATTTTCCATCAAAGGTGATATAATGGCCACTTCCATATATCATACAAGTCCCATAGCACACATCTTCAGTGCAGCTCCAAACCCCTTTTTGGCAGGTACTAGAAGAGAACAGAAGAATTGAATTTTCAGGTCTCACCAAGAGCGTGTTGTTTGGTAAACTACGGAATAAACCACATCAGCAGCTACCTGACAAAACATGACAATGTGCACAATATCAATTTCAGTGTTACAGAGGGTCTTAAGTTTCAACTTCAATAGTTTATCCTGGATTTAAACCTATAACATGATTTTTAACTCTGAATAGCTACATTTTTCAGATCTGGTAGTGTTCATATTCAAAAAATGAGTGCACTTTCCAAATAAGAGATGCCAACTGAAAACAGATGTAACTATTACCCCAACATTTTCAGCACGATATATATTTTCTCAGATAGCAAACAGCACACCTGAAAATAAAGATTTATACTTGCAGCTACTGCAGCCACTGTAGTACATAAGCCTACACATGGCTATTAATTTATTGCATAGAATATATTCTAGAAGACAGTACAAAATTATAACTCACCAGGTGTTGCAGTCCACTGTTACCTGCTGGCCAGGAGAATACCATTGGTTGTTATGAACGCATGGGCAGTCCTTCTCCTCCACACAGCCCCCTTTCCCATCATCAAATAGACCCTCAGGACACACACAGCCTGAGACACACTCTGCCTGGAACTAAGAAATCAGAGCAAAATTTGTTAATTTATGAAAAAGCACTGCATCTTCATTCCAGCTCTTCATAAGCACTCTGGTAAAAACAGCATTTATAACAAACCAGCCTAATATTGATTGGTTTTATAAAGCTTTTCTTTCTAGGTTTAATGCTTTTCTCTTTTTTTTTTTTTTGATGAAGACGCAGTAAAAAGAAAAAGGGGAGGGAAATCACAAAATTACCAAATGATTAATATTATTTGGGGTAAAAGAAAGGAAGATAAAACCAAAGAGAAATCAACTGTTAATTACAACTGCATTTTATGTGTTGCACTGGGTCATTTAAAGAATACAGAATGAAGGAAATAAGAAGTGGAGAAAAACTGGATACATACATGATCAGTTTGAGGAGTGTGACAGCTAAGTTGTACAGGCGTTTGTGAATTCCAGCTTGGGGATGCATTGCAGTCAAAGTATGTCTTGTTAGAAGAACATTCTGTTACACCTGAAAGGTATATTGCTGGTTTGGATGAATCCAGAAAAGGCAAAATAAATGTATGAAAGGTGGTAGCTGCTGAGACAGAAATCTTAGGGTATGGCTATCCTTATGAAAAAAAAAAAAAAAGCTCAGTGAAGACAGAACAAAGTGAAAATGTGTAACTGCTCCACATAAAGGCACAAAGCAAACATACAAAACAATTCAGTGGAGAATTTAATGGAAATTAAATGGATTTGGGTTTGGAGGTTGGGTTATGGCTTTTATGTTAGTTTATAGAATGTCACTTACTTTGCATTCTTATTGTCACTGAAGTACACTGGATCTTTGCATTTCGGCAAATACTAGAAAAGCGAAGTAAGTAGAAATTAAAAAGAAAAAAAGTAATCTCAGTGTCTTCAATTTAAATCTAAGAATTTATTAATACAAATTTGAGAGTATTTATTAGTATTTATAGGGTAATTTCTATAGCTATTTCAAGGTGAAGTCTATTGAAGTGCACTCATGAATTTTCACTACGAGAAAAAGCGCAGCAAGATTTTAGGCAAATGCACTTGAAGGTTATCTTTTATGAATGACAGCTATTCTACTAATCCTTAATACTGAGCTTTCTGATGGTTCAGGAAACAGACAATAATGAAACCGATAATAATGGTAATTTAATTCAAAGCCTTCATTTGGATAAACAAAACATTTTCATGCTTATTTAACTCATATGTTGCAAATTTGTTAGCCTGTATGCTTCATCTGCTGGATAAGAGAAGTATTTCACAGTTTGCACTGATGATTCATGCAGCAAACAGTTGTCAGTTAATGATAAAAAATACCAGCATTGTGAAAGTTCCTTCCAAAAGCCTATGCTACAGTAAATACACATCAAGGAGACCTTCCTTCAATGGAAAACACAAGCGATCTGTCCCTGACAGAAAAGAAAACAGCAACATAAAATTATAGCCAGCCTTTTATCTTCCTCTTACCCCTTTGCTCAACAAAGACTTATTAACAGTGTAGGTTCAGAGTAATGTTTATCTGTGAAGGCCAGTACTTTGACCTCCAAACAACGCTGCATTTCTCAATTATTAATAAATCACATTGCAACAGGATGATGCTTTGCTCAGCATGAAGATGTTGTGAAATGCATTACAAGTGCTCATTAAAGCACCACAAAAATTTAAGGAGTTTACACCTAATAAGTAAATTTTAAAAGGGCTTTTATCACCCACAAAAAAGAAATCACAGTAAAGCATACCAGCGTTCCCCATCTTTTGTGACATATTCCCCTGGTTCCAGGTATGATCCCTTGTAATAGCATGGGCACTTGGAGATGGGCACACAGGCATCCTGGTTATCTAAGTATGTATTATATGGGCAGCCACAGCCATCCACAGGAGCAAAGTCTTGCAAGCACTGCTTTTCACCATCAGCAAGGGAATGACAGGTTTGCTGGCACTTTGTAAGGTTGTAAAGGAAGATTTGATTTCCTGGGCAGGCAGACACTTCACTACCTGGAGGGAAAATAAGCAAACTGACAATTAGGGGATGCAGCGTGGACAATTTAACCATGACATTTCCATTTGGTTTCTTTGGCTGTGCAGCATGTAAAGGTAAAAAAACCTCCTGAGGTTTTATTTTAGTAGCAGTGAAAAGGAAGTCTTCAACAGGTATCCTAAGTCACAAGTAACACTAGCCTAACTTTGTTTACCTGTTGAAGTCCTTTTGACTGCTACTAATAGTTTCTACTTTCGTACCCATATTTGTTTCACATACTGACAATCAGAGAGAGCGCACAATGTAATAAACTGCTAGTCTCAACAATACTTTTGATGAAAAGGAAGCACAATGATAAGCAAAGACACTGATAAGCAAAGACAATGTAAAAGCCATGATGAGTGTGATTTTATTAGTCAAAGATATAAAGATAATACAAATTACTATTTACATGGGGAAAAGAAAGTGAAAGTGAAAAACACTGCTTGCTAATTTTTCGCTAACCAAAAAATATAACATGAATTAGTAAATTTTGTAAGCATTATCTCTTTTAAGTCCATTAGATATTTCTAAGATACTCCAAATCCCTTAACATTGCGATCATTGACAGTAAAATTCAGGAAGAACCCACTTATGTCTTATGGCTAAATAATTCACATGGGTTACAGTTCCACTACTTACTGCAGACCCTTTGTCTCCATCCTCCCAGTATGATCCCTTTGAAAGCACAGGCTCTTGCGTAGGAGGACAGGGCAGCACACAAGCATTCTTCACTGTCTTCACAGAGGCAGGTGTCATATTTACATTTCTGAAAAAAGAGCAGAAGAGTCAGTAAGCCCACAGGAAACCAATGCGCAATTGCAACTCAGTTGCTATGAAATATTCTGTGTCCTGGTTTTGATGTTGTTTTTATCAATTCCTATGCTCAGAGAACTATGGAAGGAAAGGACAACGACCAGGGACTGAAAGCGCTGCAAAGAAATGGGAATTCTTTTTTGCTCGGGTAGGCCTCATTTACTGCTCAGCAGTGAGGAGCATGGGGGGAACAAAACGGTACAATTTTGGCACAAAAGAATATTTGCTGTTACATTGTTACTGATATAGGAAACATAATAAATACTTGTGTTTTTTTTCCCTGACTCATTAGCAACTAACATATAAGGGCAGACTTAAACTTTCCCTGCATCCCTTCACCTCTTGAATCTTCTTTCCAGTTCAAATATCCAGTCTAATAAAAATGTACATTAAATACAAAATATAAGACAGCAGGAGAACATATTTATCTTTTCCTTCAGTAGCACTAGGCAAGAAACTCATCATATGAAGTAGTTCTAATGCATGCTATGCTACCTCAGTTAATCTCTGCAAAAACCTCACCAGCTGTTATGAGCAAGCTTTTCAGTAATGTCTCAAAAGTTTGAACAATAATAAATGCCTAACGTCACCCATCTGAAATAAGGCAGTACTAAAAAGAGTGCAAGATTACAATACCTTATAGTATTCTGACGGATCAACGATTAAGTGACATCTTGCAAAAGGACCCTCTGAGTTTTTCAGCAAAGAACACCAATGCTCAGCATAATTTGCTGAAAAAAAGGAAAAAAATTAAATTATATCATTACATTCACTTATCTTCTTTGTGCCGTGTCTAGTTATGTTGTCACATAAATGCAATGCAATGATAAAAATGAGAGAACTGCATGTATTTTGGGGAGAGGAGAAACTACATGCAATCACTGTACATGTATTTCTGTTCTCATATTCAATTATCTAACGGTAGACACACAGTCATAAAATCAAACATTGTATTTTTCTGCTGCAAGTTGTCTACATGGAATTGTGACAGCACTTATTCAGAGATCACAAAGCTAAATTAAACATAGGGCAAAATACTACTAGGAAATACAAGCTGCCTTTGTGGAGAATATAAATGAATGACCTTATTTCCCTGCCTTCCAGCTCAGTATTCCTCTGCAATCACCCCCTAAATTTTCACTTCAGGGATCCTATGTATATGCACTTGCAGAAATTAATTATTAATGTGACAGTCCTCTAAAAAAACCCATCAGTGACACACTACAAAGCTTACATGCCTGTTGCAGTAATATATGGCAACTATCCAACTTATTAATATGCTTACCACTTTCAATGCTGAGACTGCAAGGGTCTTCCAGCTTTTCTACCTGGTCTGTACAGGTGGACTGAGCTTTCCATGTGTTAGCAAAGGCAGATCCTGTAGCTTCCACCAGCCCACTGGTTGTTTTAAAGTCATCACCTTCCATTCCATTAAAGTTTCCACAAAGACCTATTGAAAAAGATGGCAAAAAAATTACATAATCATTATCCATTCTCATTCAAAGATCAAAGGGAGAGCAACTATTCATCACAAACATTAGAATCGAAGTTCATACAGCTGATTATTCCACCCTTATATTAATGCATTCTATAAGTAGTGAAGATTAAGGAGCCCTACTTTAAATATTTACCTCTCGAGAATAGTTTTCATGAAGATATTGCTGCCTCAGAAGACCACTACTGTGTCCTGTATGTTTTATGCTTTCTAATGACATTAAAACCACAAATTACACCAAAAGCCTGATTTTGTGACTTGTTAAAAAAGAAACTGAATACAAAAGTAAGAAATATTCCAGGAAACATTCATGTACTGGCACCAGAGTGATAGTGACTTCAATACAAAATAATAAAAATGCATTTCCAGTTTGCTTGAGTCGATTTTCTTTCAATGTTTTGGTTTCTGTTTTCATTTTCCTCCTCTTGAATCAGTAAGTAGCATAAACTATCACTCATGTATGAATACATGACTCTTCAGCTGTGGAAAAGCATGGCTTTGCTTCCCATTTGGCTAGATACTTACCTTGAAGTTTTCCTTGAACTGATTGATCCACAGTTGCAAACAGCTGCATGACTGGAAACAACTGGATTTGCAGCTGAAGCCCAAAAGAAGTTTGTACAACAAGGTAATAGGAAGATGGCTTGAAAACTGAGAAGCTGGCTGAAAACACAAAATATGAATTGTGCGGTAAACACAGGATGCCAGAAGAAACATTTATTAGATTCTAAATTAAAACCTGCCATAAAATCTCTGAGTTGAGGCTCAAAGTAATCATTTCTTTCCTCAAAAAATTGCTGGCCTCCATCGTACAGTTCTCATCCCCACAATTTCACATTGGCAAACTCCCTAAATGTAAATTTGAATCCTGCATGCAGACCATTTATAAAAACATTAAAGAGCACTAGCCCTAAACTTGAGCCTCACAGGGGAGCCTCAGAGGTGACTGTCTGCCAGCCTGCCATAACCACATTGTATGTTCTATTTATCCATTTAATCTTATTATTAGACGGTCTATTTTCTTTCCCAAAGCACTTTAATTTCTCTAAACTTTCAGCTACACGCTGTGATTGGTTTTGCACAAGTACACATGAATATATCACCCCATGAATACTTCTCCTTTCAGCTGAAGAATTACTTTTTTTCATCTGCAGATAGGCCAGTAAATAAGAAGCAACACATGCCGTATCAGTGTGCTGCCTGAACATATCTAAAAAGGAGTGTCGAGAGAAGTTCTGCATTCCTTTCAACAGTTCCTCCCAGAGGCCACAGCTGCTGTCTGATAATGACCTTCCACCAGAAGTTATGCTTCTACATTAGGTGATCTGAGCCAGCCTCTGAAAGTGTCCATCTAACTTCACTGCTTATACTAAAAGGCATTGACGTGTCAACTGAGCTGAGAAGATGAGAGGGTGCTACACAGTACATCCTTATTTCCTGCCCTAATTGAGCAGAAAATACAGCAGTTACCTTCTGCCAGGCTTTCTTCCCACAGGGATAAAAAACAAAAAAGCATGGGGAAGAAGCAGGATGGTGCAGACATGCCTAAGCCTCATCATGACTGTGAGCCACAACATACTCACACTGTGTAGCTAGGCTTGGTTTTAAATTTAAGCCATGACAATTCCTCTTTCCCAAGCTACATGCCAAAGTATACTCAAGATGCATGAAAAAGTGAAGCAACATTTTTTTCAATCATCTGTTGTATACAGTTAGTCTGCCTATAAAATTCTCAGTGGTGACTATTAAACCACATTCATCCCCAAGTTATTCCAGAATATGAGCAATTTCATATGACTGTTTTCCACTTTTGCCTCTGAAAAAAAACACCTCCACATGAGAAAGCAAGTGTACAACATATGACACACAAGACTATGTCTCTTACCTGACACATGAGGCACGTTCACGGTCATCTCATTTAGTAACACATTGCCATCTGATCTGAAAACCACCACCTGCATAACAGCAAATAGAATCAATGAGGTTCCAGGTACTGAGAGGAAAAGGAACTAAAAAAAAAAATTAAGAGGGGAGACATTCTGCATATTTAGACTATATCTAGAACTTAAAATCTTTGGAAGGAAGAATCTGTCTGAAAATCAAATGTGCAGCAGACCTGTAGAATACAAGTAAGGTTTTGTCTTGCTGTTCAGTGTTTCACTTACACCTGCCTACAACAATTTATAGCAGTAATGAAATGCAAATCTCGTTTATATTGACCACTTTGTTTAAAGCAAGAAAATGCTAGGCCTCCAAGATCTATATCAAGTTCCAAATCTCTATAAAAGTGTGTGCCAGAGCTTCAGTGTAATGATTTAGTATGATTCTGGCATGGAAAGAAAGCAGTTTGTTAAACTTCCTCATAAATGAGAGTCTGGACATACAGAAACACAAAATTATGGGTTTCTGATTTCGTTTGGTTTGGGTTCGTTCTAGTTATGCAGGAAAGGACACAGAACACTAGAAACATGGAAGGAAAATTATGTGTACATGTATGTAAAATTAGGTATAAATATAATCTAGATATTCCCATAACAAAATAGAATATGAAAATGGATTGAAACATAAACATTTAAGAAGGTTGGATTGTGCCAATATTCAAAGATGGTATCGCTTCTGAAAAAGACACAATTAGGTCTATAAAATTGCGTCCTAAGAAAGTAAAATGCTGTGAGGAGAAGAATGGCATTCTCACTTCCAGCCAGCACTGAATACAGTAAGAAGAATCATAAAGCAGAGAAGGAAAGGGGGAAATGCCATCTTACTTGAATCTCATCTTTTGTACTGTTTAGGTCTATTTTGAGTTGTCAAGGCAGAAGTCTTGAGCTCTTTTTCAGCCTGAGGTGTCTTACCTATCCACAACAGTGACTCCAGAAGAATAAGTTATTGCTGTGCAGTAAAGGAAATATGCTAATTTTCAACATATCTAGCAGAACACTTACATTTTTTTTGTCATCTACTAGCAGCACAACAGTCTTCAAACAGGTCTGCCTGTCTGTGGAGCCACAGGGAGCCAGCTCTGCCAGGAGAGCGTAACTATCATTTACAGAACCCTACAATCATAAGGAAATAAATATCCACTGGTCAAATCAAAGATTTCATAAGATTATTTCCAAAACAAAGACTAAAGTCACCAGTTATAATAACAATTACTCTAGAACTTAGCTATTAAGACCACCATTTAAGCACTGGCTCTGGAATTGGAGCTGCCTGCGGTCTCTGTTTCAAGATCTTTGTTGTTCTCCAGAAGAACATGCCCAGCTCCTTTTCCTAGCTGACTTTGACACTCAGACACATGAACAGCTATTACCAATCTGGTTGAAAGCATCTAAACCCAAGAACTGGCAATTTTTGTAGCTTACCTATTCATGCAGCCAGAGTGATCCTTTGATTTCCTATACATGGACTCCACTGGATAATAACAGCATACACAGTCTATCTGACTTTGTTAACAATCCATTGCAGTAAGTGCCCAACTCCCCAGAAGGGCTACTGCAGCCCTTCCTAAATTTTCCAGTACAGTTTTTAGCATTTCTGCTTCCCTCATCCCATAAAAATGGAATAAAACAATAATTCGTACCTCTTATATATCAGTGCACAGACATTAGATTTTACTCAAAAAGAGAAAAGCTCTGCAGTGCACAGTACCTTGGATAAAACATAATAACAGTCTCCATGGAAGGTGTATTTCTTCCCATCAAAGGTGGTAATATGGGATCCTCCTTCCACTGAACATGTGCCTGGACAGGGTAAATCTTTGCATGTCCATCTGCCTGAATCACAGGTGCTAGAAACAGACAAATAATTTAAAAATGTTTGTAGGCATTAGAGGAGCTAAGAGCGCTGAAAGCATCTGCATACCTAGTAAACAGCAAGAAAACCACAAGTGTTTTAAAAATGTATATTTGACCATTTCCTTAGGATATCCCCTCTGCCATATGCCACAGATAGAGGAAAACTTTTAGAATAATTGGTTATATATAAAAATGCAACATATGAACTTATTTCAGAATGTTTTCAGGAAGTCTCCTATGACTAAGTGGAAGACTGAAAAACACAGACCCATTTACAGTCAAGCAACGAAAGGTGTATAAACAACTGTGATCCTTACCATTCCTCACATTCATTGGTAATGTTTTCTCCAGGTGAATACTCATTTCCATGGAGTTTGCAGTGGCACTGGCTAACAGGTATGCATCCTTTTTCAGTAATATCATCATACACAGTTCCTGTAAAGCACAACAGTAAACTATTCCAGCTCTTTCTGAAAGAAGTGATTTCCAGACAGGAGAAACTCTCAGAGGAGGCATGCTCTCAATAAGACACAGAAAGCAAAGGCTGAAAGTATCAAAACTGAAGAATATCGTTTCTGCTTTTTATAAAACACATGGAAAGCACTTTTATCCAGCTTTGAAAACCTAAGTCCACCTGTTCATGTGACTACACACAGACAAAAAGGTTAATGTAAGCACACAAGAACAATCTCAGAGTTTAACATGTCTAGATTTTCAGTCATTCTGGCATACTCTGTAGACTACCATCGCAATATTTTTTCCTGAGGTTGACAGTAGAATCCATAGAATAGTTAGGGTTGGAAAGGACCTTAAAATCATCTAGTTCCAACCCTCCTGCCATGGGCAGAGACACCTCACACTAAATCACTAAATCATGTCACCCAAGGCTCTGTCCAGTCTGGCCTTGAACACTGCCAGGGATGGAGCATTCACAACTTCCCTGGGCAATCCATTCCAGTGCCTCACCACCCTCACAG
>JAOEHX010040715.1:32607-52872 GCA_025448015.1 Bolborhynchus lineola
TCGATTCTCCTTCCCATCCCTCCAGGAGCAGAGGGAAGAAAAAGGGGGAAGTGAGTGAACAAACTGCGTGGCTGATTAATGGCTTAAACCACTACAAGGTTGTAAGAGATGACACCATATTAAACTTGGAGGGAGGAAGGCAGGGAAAAGTAAAGGGGAAAACATTACTGTCCAGACTGAATAACAAATGTTTTCATACAGAATCCCCCTAAACAGCTAGTTCATTCTTACCTTCTACATGAATGATAAATTTACATTCTATTGCCTCTCATCAAAAGCCACTAAAGCTATAGGGTTAGCTTTGCTTTATGCAGAGGGTCTTTGGGAGAAGAAGAAAGCAGAAAACAGAACCAGAAACCAAATCAGAATGCAGCTTGAGAAATGAGTGTCCACATATACTGTATTTTCCTCTGCAAAATTCTTTTGAGGTGTTTCTGCAATTCTCTTCAGAAGACAAAACACCGGCTCCTTGAAGTAAATTATAGTTATTTCAACAGATCTTTTAACATGGCTGCTTCCTAGCACTAACATGGTTTACATCTTAAAGCACCCAGGTCAGGCTCTGTATTTTCTCATTAAAACTTTCTTGGTGCAGTGTCCAGAAATCTCCAATATTCTTAACTGTTCAGAGTGTTCCTTACTTTAATTGCTCAAATTAAAAGTGGATCTTTAATATTTTGTAAACACCAAGGAAACTCTTCACTTGGCCCCTTTGACTGCTCTAGTGAATTAGAAACAACCTTTTATCATGAAGGCATGGTCTTCAGCAGTTGTTTTCTTTTATTTGCTATTTTTATCTCCAGTACAGCCTTGTCTTAACCTGAACAACTTCCTCTTTTCTCTTAATACATCTCAAAAGGTTTTAGACCTTCTGCTTTTCCTGTTTAGGGGTACAGGAAAGATGTGCACTTCTCTCACCCTTACACAGGGTATCATTCACTCAACACTCATGACAGAAATGAAGTAGTCACCCTTTATTCCTTTGGGATTCTATCACTAGAAGAATATACAATTTATTTTCCTTCTTGGAAAACAAATGCAGTAATAACCACTAAGAACAAACCATTTAGAGAAAAAAAGAAGAGACTGTCTACAGAGACCTTTCCCTGATGGTTACTTTAGCGCGTCTACCTTCTTATGAAACCTCAGATACATCTTCCCTCTTAGAAATTTCTTTTAGGCCACTAGAATTTTTAGTTCAGAAATGTTTTCTAAAAATACTTAGAAGATTCCTGAATGAAAAGCCATGAGTTAAGATAAGAACAGTTTAATAACTGAAAAAGAAGAATAATAAAATATATCTGAAGGGGGCCTATAGGGAAGCTGGGAAGGGACACTTCATTAGGGACTGTAGTGAGAGGACAAGAAGGAATGGGTTCAAACTTAAACAGAGGAAGTTTAGATTGAATATGAGGAAGAAATTCTTTACTGTAAGGGTGATGAGGCACTGGAATGGGTTGCCCAGGGAAGTTGTGACTGCTCCATCCCTGGCGGTGTTCAAGGCCAGGTTGGACATAGCCTTAGGTGACATTGTTTCATGTGAGGTGTCCCTGCCCATAGCAGGGGGGTTGAAACTAGATGATCTTAAGGTCCTTTCCAGCCCTAACTATTCTATGATTCTATGCTACAACTCCCCACCCTGAGAAACAAAAACCAAAACAGTCAAAACCAAAACCAAGTGATAGTAAAATTGCTCACCACCATCTTACCATCCCTGAGCAGTGATCAGCCCCTATCAGCCATCTCCCCCCAGTTTATATTTATTTTTGACATTCTGTGGTATGGAACATCCCTTTGGCTACTTTGGATCAGTTGTCCTGCTCCCTCCTGGCTTCTTATGCCCCTCCTCAGTGGCAGAGCATGAGACTGCAAAGTCCTGGATTTAGAGTGAGTACTGCTCCGCAACAACTAAAACATCAATGTGTTATCAGCATTATTCTTACACTAAAGCCAAAACACAGCAGTGCACCAGCTACTAAAAAAAAATCTTAACTCTAGCCCCAGTGAAACCAGGATGCATCCCAGTAAGTGAAAGCAACATGCCTTTGAACACTGACAGCGCTCTTACAGAATTTGCACTCAAGCTTACATGGCTGTATTGATCTGAAGAGAAGTGAGTACAGATCCTTATCTTCATAATTCGTAAGTATTTGTACTTCTGCTAGCATTAGAAACTGTCCTAAGCTATACCTGTTTCCTTATTGCCAGAAGGCTAATGATCCTGCCTACCAGCTGTTTTATATTCCTTTCTGAAATAATCAGTCTTTTAGGTAGACACCATAGCCTGTTTTATTTCATGCTCAGCTACCTCACAGCTCATTGAATTACACATTTTAATCCAGAAGAATCGTATTGCTAATGCACTGATAACTCTGCATATATTTGTATGCGTTAATTTATTTACTATAAATTGTTTGACAACCTGATGCAATCAATCTATTTTGGAAAAAAGATAATTCTTTATCATTAGCATCTTTGCTTTAAGCTTACATCAATCTTCTACATATTAGTTGATCTGTCTGTGGAACTTCATGCCATTCATTGCTCCTGGTCATCTTAATCAGAAGGCATCCTTCTCTTTCCAGTACCAGGTGTTAACTTGTCATTATAACGAATGATAATTTCACATGCACTTCAGTCCTTTCCTAATAGGGACACTATAACTGAAAACATGGAATCCTAACTGGGTAAAAGCTATCACTGTGCAAGTGGCATCACCAGAACAAGTGATGAGAAGGACCATTTTCAAATTTAGGTCCCACTGCTGAGTCTTAACAGTGATAGTTTCTTAAAAGTTCCAGAAGTTCATGAGTAGGAATACAATTCCCATAATCTTTCACTATATGTCTGACCTAGGAACCCAGACACTATTGCTATGACAGCCTATGCTAAAACTCGAAGTCGAAAAAAATGCTGATTGCATGGCAAGTGTGTTTGTTACAGCAGCAGATGTAGAAGGAGAGATAAAAAATGTAGTTTGAGTCATAACTGTGTCAATGCCTTGAATGTTTCCCTACCCTTAAACTTTTATGAGACTAATCTTTCCATCAGCATAGCTAACTTTTAACATTCGTATTAATTGCAGGGTAAGTTTATCTTACAGTATATTTTCTGTTAAAAAGACAACCTACACAGAAGGTTATATTCATTCTGACACCCATAGCAGAAGAAAATTACCTATATGGAAAATTTTCATTAAGACAAAATTAAGCAGAGACCTTCCTAGGCTTATTCTTTTAGCAAGAAAAAAAAAAATATTAAAATAATTTGGGTCTGTTTCTGTCTGTAATGCATTCAACAGTCAAGCTTTTATTTAAGGAAATGCTAAAAAGCTCAGATAATTTTGATTGATCCCAGGACCCTTCTTAAAATGGGCTAATATATAATTAATTATACTACTGGTTTACCCTAAGGTATTCAATTTCTGGTTGAACTACTAATTTCATTGCTTGAGCAACTCATTGGGTAATTGGCATTCTTTTTTATTCAAACAAATCCAAAGGTATAAGGTATCTGCTGATGCTACCTGGGTGTAACATTCTCACATGCCCTTCCTTAAATGGTTTGGCATAGAAATTTTACAATCAGCACCCATTTTCCACTCATAATACTTCTTTCTCTTTGTCAGTAGCTCATACTCTGAGACTAAGGCTGCAAAACATTTCTTCCAGTTAAGCACAAATACAGATGAACATGTGACACAATTACTGGAAATTAGGAATGGATGTAGCAAGCAATAACTTCGACTAGTAAACTTTCCTACTAACACTGACCTTCCAGAAAAGGTATGTCTGTGAGAAGCCTTGAATGACAGCTTCTATATCAATATGTATGGAAAAACATTTGAGAGTTTAAAAAAATATTAGAACAGCTATCCTTTGCTCAAGTATCTATGGGATTTAGTACAGGGAAATGGACAGAGCCATGAAGAGAAGACACAGAAAAGACATCAAGGGAGTTAACACTCCACATTCCTTCTGGCAGTTTTACCCCAGTGCAGTGGGATTTTACAGATCTTTTATTTTCTTTCTGGGAAACACTGAGAAGAAAAATACTGGCAAGAAAGGTGAGCATACTTGCTTTAATTGCAGTTTTCCTCTACTACTAATATTCTCTACCATCTCCTTGTCTCAAAATTCCTATTGCAGCTGACAGTGGAACTGAAGTAAACCTGCATTTACATAAAATTTTCAGGTTCCAGATGAGAAATCAGACACACCTTACTGTCACAAATAAAACTAGAGAGCAAACCACCCTTTGTTCTTCCCATCCTTTTTCTGCAGCAGTGTAAGGATATTTGCTATGAGTTATTTTTTAGCTTTCCAAATCAGGATTTTTAAATAACCCTCCAAATATTACACTGAATTCCTGCTTAACACAGCATATTCTCCTATTTTACAAAAAAAATATACAAAAAACCAGTCTAGTCATTCGGCTGATAGATTAAACTTTTTCCATTTTGCTGAACTCTTGAAGGAATGGCTTAATTAATGACATGTAGTCAACATTTCTACTGACCTGACAATTTCATACATTTAAGATTTCATATCAAATAATTTCATAAACAATTTTCTGAGCCATGGTGTAACTATGGTGATAGTTCCACAGAACACTATGGAAATTTGAGTTCACTTACATGAACATTTACCTAAGAGTCATTAGTCTTCCTCCTCCTACCATCAAATATTACTATCCTACTGGTACAATTTTCTATACTTGCCATACTTACGGTAAGCTTTTTTTCTGTTATGCAAATAAGCAGTTACAGAATTAATAGTGCCTTCTGTTGCGTGTGAGAGGGAAAAACTATGTCAAATGCTAGAATATAGCTGACTCATATCCATGTTTTCCAGCTGCCATGAACATTTTCTAACATTACTTTGTAATTAACTTCTGAATCATCAAAAAGACAACATTGTCAATACAAAGCGATGTATTACAGCAACAGTGTGAACTTTGAGAGCTGCTACCTCCCACACAGCAAAGGAGAGAGAAGGATGAATTAGATAACCTGAGAAATATTTTCCTTCATACACTTTCATGTTTTGCACAGTTTGTGTTTATTTTCCAAGCATTTTCAAAATTTGAATCTGATCAGTCATTAAGGTGCCTTTTGAAAGGCAAAAAATAATGAACAAAGCAAGGAGGCAAACTAGAAAATACTTTTGAGCACTCTTTAATGTGTCATCTTTTCAGTTACTGCTTTTTAAAATGACAATTCTCAGAAGCAGATCATCTGCACTATAAATCATCAGCAGTAAGACTTACAGTCCATGCCAAGCAGTGATGTATTACATCTAGCAGGACTACCTACATTCAAATTTTGGAAGGGCTGGATAAAAACAATTTTGAAAAAAAAAAAAAATAAATCTGATTGTAACTTCAAATTACAGATACTTGATGTCCAGAAAAACTGTTTTCCAGACTATCAGGATACCTCACAGTTTTGATGTATGTGCCTCCACAAAACTTCTGTCACAGTATTTAAAACTACAGTATTAAATGCATAGCCAGAGATACAGAACCACAAAAGTACTTCAGCAATATATAGCAAGGACTCAAAATGAGACATACACATCATGAACAAGGAGCAACTTGGACCAGGAAAGATGAGAATCTAAAAAAAAATATAGAGTGTTTCTGAATTTTAACTTTTCTGTGCATCATGAACATGGGTGCTTCATGGCTTTCAAAAATAGACCCTTTTCTCAAAATGATGCCAGAAGAGGACTCTTCATTCTACAGTTCACTGAATAGAGTGAGGGCTGACATACATTAATCTGCCTTGGGGATTCATCTACATCTCCTGTAAGAATGTGAGAATACAGCTGGATGACTGCTGTAGGTCCCTTCCAACCGAACAGTTCAGTACTAATACCTGAATCCCTGGGCTCTAAGGCACTCTCCTCCTTTTGAAACTCCGCAGTTTTGCAGAGAATACTTAAGAGTTTCATTGTTCCAAAGACAAGAAAAGCAGGACCAAGCATGATTTTACCAAGCAGAAATTAGAGGGACTTGCTGATGAAAAGAGGGAGGAGGGGCATGGTCTCAGTTAATTCATGCATTTGATATAAAATATAGGTCAATTCTTGGGAATAGAAACTTTGGTATGGATACAAGCCCAAATTTTTTAAAGTAATTAAAAAATATGTTTCTCAGTTTCTGCAAAGAGCTCTCCACAGAAAAACTTAGTTGAACATACTACAGCAGAATGTTGCTGATGTGTAAAAGCATGCAGAATGCAAATAACCGTAAAATAATCTTTCTCTGCCAAGTCTGAAGAATAGTTATTTTTCCAGCAGTACTTCCATATGTTAGAAACATTATAGAGAAAAAGGATTTCATAGCAACTCCGTAAGATATGCTTGCTGTAAACAAGTAGCTTAATAAAAAGGATAAATGGAAAGCAGGTCCAAGAAATAAGAGATAGTATCTTCTCTAGTTTCCCAAGACAGAACAAAGTCTCCAGCTTAGAACAGTGTTCACGGTAACTTAGGATATACGTAAATGGAAAGACCCAGACAGGCATGTGAGCTCTTAAAAACTTACAAATATGCCAATATGTAAATCTTACTTCTGGCCATCACCTGAAAAACTATTGTTTTCCATTAATGTTAAATGCATTTGTGAATAAACTTTTGCCTTTCTTTGCAATAAATTTATGGGAATACAGATATGTCAAAGAACAAACATTTTTGCAACTCTTTCATCTCTTGTCTTACAAAAACTCTTTATTTTCACTTTGTCATCACAGGAATCTTTTCATATTGGTTCATTTAAACCTAAGCAAAACCAACCTCTGAACTCACTGAGGATATAGGAAATTTTTATTTGCTACCAACTATGTATAGGATGGTATTTCAAAAATAGGAAATGCTCATGAAGAGGTGAAACAGTCAAAATAAGGAATGACCTGGTCATTGATTGAAGAACCATATGAGAAGTCCAGAATAAACAAATACCACCAGTCAAAACAGACTTAAAAGGACTAGAAATTAGAACAAAAGCCACTTTTGCACTTGCAAGTCAGGGTCACTAAGAGAAGCACAATTGTGCACAGACTTCACATTTTCACTACACCTTCAGATTCAGTTTTAAGTTTCTCATGCTTACGGTGTTTTTCTCATGTTTGGAATATGGTTCCTAAAATAAACATTTTAACTCCTGACTTGTGGTGTTAATGAAGAAGCCAAATAAGACACCACTGAGGATGATATGACTGCAGTTCCCTTGGGCCTGATGTAAAGTCTGAAAAAAATCAATCACTACTTTCACTTCAGATTAAGAGATTAAAAATAATGTTGCAGTTTACTTTACTTGCTGGCAGCTCTGATTTACAGGAGAAACAAACATAGTGATGACTATCAGGATGAGGAGGACATCAAGCAGTTTCTTGCCTGGCAAATCTAAGTGACCATATGTTACTGATCATCCACTGAAAGTGCAGCCAGCAATTTACCCATGGTAAAATTATTTTCTATTACAAATGATTTATAAATACTTGTAATCCCTGTTCCGTGTTCCCTACCCTGTGCCCTGGCCATGGTGCTGAAAATAAAACGCCGCTCCGGCAAACGGGTTTATTACTTCCTTTTACTGCAAGAGGGGAGTATAACTTGCTCACCTGAGGCGGTGTAAGGCTAAAATATCTACTGAAGTCAAATGGTAAAGTTTATTGGACTTAAACAATTCCACAACATGCTACATTCAAAGGTTTTAAGAACCTATATTAAGCACATGCTGCTAGTGTCTCGTCAGTATTCTCCTGAAGGAAGACTCCAGAAGGAGGTACAGTCACTGGCAAATGAAGAATAATACATAGAAAGAATAGAGGCAATTCAACACACTCTAAGTACCCTATCCTGTCCACTTTTATTTATGCAAACTCCACAGCCCCTCAATAAAGGTGGTGAAGAATACAGACATCCTAACTGGGTAACAAAATATTTGGGACAGTCCTATCTCATGTAACAGTGGGATGTTTGATCAGTATTCCTTTCATCAAGCCTTTTCCTCAGCAAGACAGAATGCAGCATTGCAGTGTTTGTACTACACTCCCACAGTTAGTCAGACTGGCTTGAGAAATCACAGAGTAGAAGAACACCCTCCAGAAAGCATTTTCAGTCAGCAATTCATTTTATTTCAAACTAATTTAAAAGGATTTTGATTTTTTTGGGTGCTGGTGAGTTTGTTTTCCCCAGGTGTATGTTTCAAGAGTCCATTTCACCATCTTATTAAAAATAAAAAAAAAAAAAAAAAGTGTGAGAAAAACAGTGCCAGTTCTTTTAAACATAAAACTGCACTGCATTACTAAACAGACACACACTCTGCTCTGTTAGTCTAACTCTCTTTATTTCCCTATTTTTATTCCTTCCTACACTTCTGCCTCTTCCTATGTTGCATATAAAATCAAAAGTGCATTAACACAGTCCTAAGATGTAACTAGCATCTTCCCTGAAGTAGGATAGGATTCTGTGTCTACAGCTAGTACTGTGGTTTCTGCTCAGTTTTAGATGCCATTCAGTGCATAAAAAGTTCTTAATTCTTCTTTGGAATTACATAAAAAAAACAAAACAAAACAAAACAAAACAAAACAAAACAAAACAAAACAAAACAAAAAAACAATATGCAGAAAGGGAAAAATACAGCAATATTCAGCGCTTTCTGCCAAAATTGGACTTGTGAAATGAAAGTCCCATTTGGCCCACAATTAGAACCACTAAATAATCCTCTCACTTTGAGGACTTGACTGTTTATTACTGTCTCTTCCTATTTGTTTTGCAGTAAGAAGTTATGTAATATGTGGGTACTTAGCAGACTTCTTTTATAGGGTTCATTTCTTAGACAAGACTTTCCTTTTCACCTCTATTTACTTACTTTATTTAAATATACCCCGTTTTACAACCTTAACCACTTA
Organism: Bolborhynchus lineola; assembly: GCA_025448015.1. Classification (NCBI taxonomy): domain Eukaryota; kingdom Metazoa; phylum Chordata; class Aves; order Psittaciformes; family Psittacidae; genus Bolborhynchus; species Bolborhynchus lineola. The sequence goes on from JAOEHX010040715.1 coordinate 41,525, forward strand.
TGTACACAATAGTTTTATAGACGCTAGTGCTAGTTCCTTCTTGCGTCACAAAGGTTATTTCAAGCTATTGCAAAAAAAGGCTGACAAACAAATGTCACATTAAGAAAAAGTGAATATAAGCCTATATTTTATCAATCACGCATGCATTGTTTTTTCCTGGCAAAGAATATAGGCAAATGCGATTGAAAAATACTGCCTAATTTATTTGAATGCAGAGACACAGACTTTTTATTATCTTTGCTCTTTGCGGACATGCTTGCTTTCTGGCATTTACTTCTTATTTTCTTAAATCCATCTGTAAACGACATTTCCAGGACCTTCAACTGTATAGTTACCTTCTATTATTTTTGAATTCCAGAAATAATTTATATGCCACTTCTCGGCATCTTCAGGCTTTGAGTAAGTGAGAGCAAGTGTTAAATTTCCCTTGATAGCTATCTACACTGCTAATTTTTCTTTATTTGTGAGTTAATCGTGGTGGCACACTGAAGTTATGCCCTTTTTAAATGTATGGCCACCTTTAGTGTGTAATGAACATACATACTTTGACAAAAACTAATGTATGTTGTTAATACCTGCATTGTAATAGATTGTCGGGGACCATCTAATATTCTTCATCAGAAAGAAAAGGAAATTTTTTTCAATTTTGAAAATTTTCCTACAACAGGGCAGCAATTATCAGAAAAAAAGCCCTGCAATGACTGTATATGCATTTCTATGCATATATGAAATTCAGACTGACCAGTTTTTTCATATTTGGTACCGTTAGTACCACATGCCTTCTAGCACACTGTACTGACCTCAGTTTTTTAAAGCAACAGTTCAGTGGTAAACAGAGTTTAAGGGGTAATAAGCAAGATCATGTCATTACAGCTAAGCCTTTTCCTTTTATATGCCATCTTAAAATCACAGTAAAGTCACTGCACATCTAATCTGAAAAGAAACCTCCACAAGTATAGCAACATTTCTAGTGATCACACATACAAGAAAGCATGATTGGAAAATAAGTTAAAAGATAAATACTGCAAAAAATTGCACATAAAAAACAAAAGCATGAAGCCTGAAACAGGTACCATCATTTGCATACTACCATACACTGTAGATCATTAATCCTCTTAATAGCTGTTAAAGGGATTTAGAGCTTTTTTATGTTTTCACAAGAAATTGAAAACCAACTTAGATAATGGTAGTGAGGTTAAATCACTATAGCTCTAGTAGTACACAATCTGGTACCAACTGTGTTATATCAAGTTTGCAGTTACATTAAATGCTTTATGCCCCCTGGTATAGACATTTATTCTATTCCTTAAGTACTGAAGTATTTTTTCAACTTAAAAATACGCACCTCACAACATGTTTTAGTCATTCATCTTCAGAACAGTGAAAATTATAAAATAATTACCAGCTCTGTGCACTGCTTGTCCTTCAGCATACAAATACAGCCCACTGCATGTACAAGTATCTTACTAGATGCCGTAACTTTATCCTCAACAAAGGATTTTTGCCTTCTAGCATTGTACTGTAAGAAGCTGCACTAATATGCAACTCAACAGGTGAATGATTATTTCATTTATCAGAATACAGACATGTACTTTCAATTTATTCAACATAATACACAGATTCTCAGTAAAAAGATTAGGCCATTAGTAATCAGTGCTTGCTTTTTGTAGAGAAAAGCACCTCTGAAATTGGATCAATTTGGTACAGAGAAAATTCAGACTGGCTCTGGGGAATAACTGGGGAATAATTCTCTCTGAGGAAAAGCTGATGGTTCTGAAGAAGTAGTTTTAAATTCTTGAAATACTGCAGTAACACTGAGATACTGAAAATTAAAACTATTCTTACAATAGAGAAAGAACAGTACTCTCATTAAAGTAGCTGCCTGGCCCAAGATAAACACTCAGTATATATAGTCATTATTTAATCTCAGTGCAGTTTCTGAAGAGAACAAATAATAAACACTCTGGGAGGAGCTGAAGAATTAACAACAGCTGCTTGCCACAGCTGATAAAAAAGAATGATTATGAAATTGCATATATGTGGAATTAGCACCCATCTTCATGTTTGTGCCTTGGCTTGTGGCAAGTTCCTGGTGCAAGGAAAGGGAGTTCCTGTTTAGTAGACAAATGCCCTTCTTACAATGGTATGAATATGGGACTCTACCAACCACTTCCCAAGAAAATTATCCTCTTCCTGTAACATAAAAATAGACAGTTCTCATACATGATAATATAGTGATATCATGTCATATGCTAGTTTTGACTGTGATTGTAGGCTAGAATGCCACATACTCTGTTGCACAGTGTATTTTGTTATAATTGTCATTCTGAAATCCAGCGACTGTTAAAAGCATCTGGATTGAAAACAGGGCTACAAACAGAACTTCAAAATGTGAAAAAAAAAAAAAAAAAACCAACAAAACCAAACAATATTGTTTATGTTTCTATACTTAGGCTCAATAGCACAATATAGTGTCTACTTAAATACATTTTACTTAATATACTTAAGTGCACAAGTATACTTTGCTTTCCAACATTTTAATCTATGTGGCTTATTGCTACTAATTTAAATTAATTTATATTCTTAAGTTTATGGGAGATTTGCATTATATTTTGATGAATGTTTTGTTACTATATCTGTTGGAAGCAAAGTTTGATCAAGACAAAGAACTTTTAAAGATCTAGCTCTCCTATTTTGTAGCAGTAGCATAGGTCTATATACCCAGACATGAACCTGTTGTGCTAAACACTACATAACCTCTCATTCATATGACCTTCATCAACTCAAAGATCTTTTAATTCAGTTAATGGCATTCACACAGAGGTAACATTTTAGGTGAATTCATTAATCTTAGAGCAACTATCACCACTGAGTAAAAAGTGGCTTTTGTACACTCCAAATAATCCAGCAGAAATCTTATCTTTTTAGAACAAACTATTTTTCTAAGCAGGAATGAGTGCTGTGTTTTGGTTAGATCTATCTTAGGCACTTTAGCTGTGGTCACCAAGACTGACAGCTAAGAAACTTCATAAAAGATTCAGGATGCATACAGCAAAAGAAAAATAGAAATCTAAGGCCATCTAAGGAGCTGTGGTAGAAATCTCCCTAACAAAAATACAGCATAGAATCATAGAATGTTTTGGGCTGAATGGACCTTAAAATCATCTGCTTCCAACCCCTCTGTCATGGACTGGGTGGGATACCTCACACTAGACCATGTCACCCAAGGCTCTGTCCAACCTGGCATATTTTGGACCTTCTCACATCTTACATAAAAAGAGCATTTGTCATTGGAGGAGTAACAATTTTGGCAGCAAAAAGTTCTCTTGACAAGCCATACAGTGATTCTACCTCTTTGTTTCACCACTTTATAAACAAAGCTGTTAGCACCTATTTCAAACCACTCTTCTATAGAATTTGGCTTGAGATATCATAATAGAAAGTTTAAATTCTGAAGTTTTGCATGCAATATAATTAAATACTCTTTAAAAAGGGCCAGAGTAAAGTAAATCTTATTGTTTCAGCTATACTTACATCAAAGTTCCACTCAGGTGGAACACAATTGTTTTTAACCATCTAAGAATCGTAATGGCAAACACAGAGTTTTAATATGATTAAGAAATGCATTTCAGTTGATAAACTAAGAAAGCTGTTTCAGATTATTTTTCATAAATCACAACGTTGACATGTTCACAGAGCCACCTAGACACTTGCAGTTACTACACATTACATTACAATCACCAGGAGGCATTAGATCCACTGCAAGCTTTGTGTTCAGAGTCTCTGCACTTCCCAGCTAACTGGGCTTCCTCTTTCCTACCAGGGCGCCCCCTGATTTACTAGCTGACATTCTCACAGTTATCTTGCCTCAACAGGAACGGAAGAATGTCCACCAGTACATTCCCACAATTTTGGTGAAGATACTCTCAAAATTCATGTTTAAAACTTCTCATGTTGCAGCAACATTTCTGGAGTCAGTGTTGGACTAAGTCTGACTCAGCACTATCAGATAGAATTCGGTATGTTCAGAACATGTCAAACATACCAGTTTCTTCAGCAAGTTTAAATGCAAGGTCACTTCATTCCTGAATTTATAGTGCCAAGGAAGGAGATAGGACATGTAGACAGTTAACTTAAAGCAAATTCAGTAATTATAAAGCATGTACATTAACATGCCTTTAGGCACCTCAGGAATTTTCTGCTGGAAACCTCAGGCACATACAACACAGCATTTCAGGTAGCACTTTTTGGATCAATCTCATTTAGAGGCTTTGGTACTATTTTATAGTTCATCTTCTGCTTTCTAATACCACTTTTCTGTATCACAACAAGCCTCAATAGAGCGCAACTGGGTGTTGCTGCTCACATTGCAAGCTTTGAAGGCACTATACTCCAACTGGTACAGTAATTCCAATGAAAAAATAAGCCTATTTGCTAGATTGCCAAGAAAGAGCCATTTAAAACGTTGTACTTGAGTGATAACCAGTTTCCACACTGTTTTAGCAAAGTGGATGACATCTGCTCTTGTCAGTTATGAATTTTCTCTGTGTCAGTCTCTTCTCCCAAGTAACAAGTGATAGGATAAGATGAAATGGCCTCAGGTTGCACCAGGAGAAAAACTGGGTATTAAGAAAAATTTCTTCATTCAGTGAAGGGCTGTCAAGCACTGGAAGAGGCTGCCCAGGGAAGTGGTTAAATCACCATCTCTGGAAGTACTTAAAAGACATGCAGATGTGGTGGTTAGGGATTTGGTTTAGTGGTGGACTTGGCAGTATTATGTTAATGGTTGGACTCAATGATCTTAAGAGTCTTTTCCAACCTAAATGATTCTATGATTCTGAAAGACAAAGACAAAACACAAAGTTCAACCCAAAACTTAAGCATTCACTACCATTGGGATGAGATCAAGACAAAATACAGGAAAATATGTAGTATGATTGTCATTCATTCATGTTAAGACATTTTGGTTGTTTCTCATGAGAGTATGTCCTTCTCAAAAGATTAATATAGGAAAACTGCTCACTGAGCTTGTACTTCTCAACCTCATTGATGCTGTTGCTATTGTAATAGATGTTACCACTGCTAACTGTTGGAAATATCCTACCTACACACACATAAAACTAATTCCATTAGACTTCACTCTAAAGTCACACATCCTTCAGTAAATTAATAGTGCCTCTAAAAGTCCAATTTTGCTTGAAAGGGAAACAAAACTGAAAAAAGCTGAGTGAAAAGCACTAATCCTTTTAGATGAGACAGGGAGAAAATCATCAGAAAATAACCACAAAGTAAGCACTAGAAAATGAGAATAATGGCTATGCAAAGATTTTAGTTGTGGTATCAGTTCACAGAAGTACATGGTATTGTCAGTCTAACCTACTGAAAACACAAACCACAGGAAATTCATGGGTAGGAGTTTTACTCACTCTTTTGGTCTATCTTTATTTTTCCCATGTCCCAGTACTCTAACATAACGGCTGCAGAACAACCAACTCTCCAAAGTATGGAGAAATAATGTGATTTAGATTTTAACACAAGAACTTTTAATTTAAAATTAGGTTATATTCAGAAAGTAATATTCAGTGGGATATTCCATACCACAGAATGTCATGCTCATCGTATAAACTGGGGAATTCGGTCAGCGGCAACCAACCACAGCTCAGGGACATGCAGGGCACTGGTCAGCAGATAGTGAGCAATTGTATTGTGCATCACTTGTTTTTCCTGAATTTAATTCCACTTTCTTGTTTTCTTTTTTTTTTCTTTTTTTGTTCCCTATTAATATTATTGCCGGTGGTGGTTTTGTTGGGTTTGTTAATTTCAATTATTAAACTGTTCTTATCTCAACTTGTGGGTTTTACCTTCTGCTGATCCTCCTGCCCATACCACCTGGTATTTAGTTGCTGGCTGGGGTTAAACCATGATAAATATACTCTGTTCTCTGCAGCACCCCTAACCAGTTGGAGGAAAGCTTTCCATTCAAACAATGCTTCAAAGTCACATAAAGGCAGAGAACTGAGATCTCTCAAGATTATAGGCCAGACCAAAGAGGGTTCTTTGCAAATTGTTACCATATTTCCTTCCTCCTCCTTCCTTGAACTTAAGTGGAATTTACTACCACTTGACCTTCAATTACCAAAACCCCAGGAAGTCAGAATCTTTTCTCGCTAGGCACCTGTGCTATTCTCATTCAGCATCCTGTAAGACAATCTTATCATACAAATGAGATTATTTCTATTTTATGGAAAGCAACTGCTTCCTCTAGTCAACAGCATTTGATATCCAGCAACAAATAAAGCACTTCACAATGGCCTCAGCATGAGACATAGCATTCGTTTACACTGAGGAGAAATTTGTAACATTCTATTTCCAATCAAAATGCATCTTGGTTCATCCTGCAGTTAGTGAAAATCAGAAACACTGTTCTTTCACAGAGAGAATGGTATCACATTCAGAGCTCTTTGTGGTTACTCAAGAAAAAGCATTCCCATAATCTTCAAAAGGCCTGGGCTTTCAATCACCAGCATCCTGTGACCTACATAAAATCTGTAAAATTAAGCACTGTCAAAACAGGAAATTTCCTCCATCTGACTCCTCAGGATTAGCAGTTTTCTAAAGGAAGAACACTGTCATTTATTTTGTGTTCAGCAAGAAGAAAGCAAAGAAGCCAATTGGAACTGTAACAAAGCAAAATATATTTCAGATAAGGAAATCTAGACAACTGCCACCGACTCAATATCTTGTTCCGGCATCCCTATCCTTGCAAAACAGTAACATAGTCACACCTTCCTAGAGAGTATGTTATCACATCCATTCATGAACTAGGCATTAAAAAAAAGAACATCCAGGTTGGAGGCACCTGTTGTCTTTTCCTGTTGACTCTACTGGTGAGACATCTGATTGAGTAACCTGTCTTCTAATGAAGAGTCTAGAAACAGATAGTTTGCTATCTAGGTGGTAACAAAAAAGATATCCTAGTTTTACAGCAAATTTATTCAGTTTTTTCATAGGTAAAATTGTAGTAACACTATTTCACTGATTTTTATTTAATTATAATAAGGATCCTATTATAACTGTTTTGTTAAACTTGTTTAATAAGATAAGGCCAATGAGTACTTGTTGAAAAAGTTTCTGTGTATATAATTTATTGATTCAACTCTTCACAACTCATGGACCTCACACAGAAATAATTGCCTCGGTGTGGTACATATGTTGTATAGATAACTGATAAATTAATTAAACATGGGGGGGTATAGGGGCAGGATTAGTACCTCATTGGAAGAAGACACAAGCTTTAGTAAGAGCTATTTCCCAGAAGCAGTCTGTCCTCTGCCAGTAGGTGGCATCATTTCCCTTTATGAAATGGGATCAAGGGAAAAAGTGCTAAAAGCGAAATCTGTGGCCACTATATAGATACTTTTGCTCTTCAGTTTTCACATAAAACAGAATCCTTCACCTTAGGTGCTGGTTTTGTATTCCAGAGGCCAGTAACAGACAAAAGAAAGCCCATACACAACCTGACCACGAGAGGGGGCTGAGAGAGAGAGACACAGAAAATACTGAATCTCACTGTAAAGGTGCAGTAAAGATGTAGTTTTTGTGCCTGTGAAAAAGAGAAGGGGAGAGAAATTACAGAAAGTCCTGCACCAATCCAAAACAATTGAAAATTTCTAGATACTGAGTAATTAGGTATGACATTTTCATGTAAAAAACAATTTTGTTCATTTTTTTCTTTTAATCATTCTGTGCAGATTGTCGCAGGCCCTGAATCACAATTGTTCTTAAACCACTTTTCTGTATCTACAAATAGGTGGTACGTGATGCAATAATTCATGAATAATTCTATTAAACAGAACTACATCCCCTACATAATACATAATGGCATGAAGCTGTGTCAGGAGAAGCTCAGATTGGACATCAGGAAAAGGTTCTTCACTGAGTGGGTGGTCAGTCACTGGAACAGGCCCCTTCAGGGGAAGTGGTCTTGGCATCAAGCCTGTTTGAGTTCCAGAATCATCTGGATTACACCATTAAGCCATATGGCTCAGTTTTAGGTAGTCCTGCAAGGAACACGGAATTGCTCTCAATGCTTCTTACTGGTCTCTTGTAACTCAAGGTATTCTATGATTCTATGATATGCATTAATAGCTACTTAATATGTAATACTACATATTAAATAATTACAGTTCTTTATAGCTAAAGAATATTGCAGTGATCTTCTAGTACAGGTTAATTTTAATTGGAAATGTCTAGGTTCGGCTCTGTATAAAACAATATTTTGTAAAGAAATGCACACTAGAAAACTATTTTTTGAAACAGAAATAACACTTCAATAGAAACAGTTTTTACATACATATCAATGAAATAAAATAGGACCTTAGAAGCAGCTGGATAAAAAAAATGTCTGTAGTGTATAAAGTACTTCATTGTCTCATTGGTCTGTAATTTTTGGCTTAAAATGTTTTTTCTCTGCTACTTTACAGAAGATACAGTATAACTGCAGATCTTAGGATAAAGGTATTTTCCACTCTATCTGAAACTCAACGGTTACTTATACCTGATATTGATTCTTTAATATGTTCTAGGTCTTGTCCTGTACATTACAATATTATAATAGACTGTTTAAAGGTGCCATACTGTACACAAACCTATATTTTTTTGCACTGTTGCCTATTCAATGTGATGCTGGGTGGAGCTAACAAATTAAGCTAATACAAGAGGAATTATATGTCTTTTTTAGATTCTCTTCTTGATTACTTTTTTGCTTTACAAGCTTGGATGAACATGGATATACATACACATATTCCTGCGACATTCGATGAAATCCATTTACACACTATCTTTTATCCAGGTATCTGGAAATCTTCCAGGAGTATTACAGCCACTACTTTTGCTTAGAAATCTTAGGGTAACTATCAAGAAGGAAGACAGAAAACATTTAAAAAAAATACTTCATGCTAGGAATAATTCCAATTCTAAAATGATTATTGGTATGACTGGTATGACGTGTACAAGCTATTTAAGCCTAAGGAGCAATAATACGAGATGGTTCTGGCAGTAATATGAAAACACAGCATCATCTAGTTCAACAGAAGAAAATAATTCCTAGAAAACAGAACCATATCAGGCCTATTTTTCACTACACTGGGACACTAATTCTCTAGCCAGAGAAAATATGTTATTTGTGAAGTTTAAGATCATTCCAGGCCAAAGGTGCTTGAGCAATCAGTTCCATCTGTCTCTGCATACCAGAAAGGGAGTATCTGCAGCTCCTTCACAGACTTCCTGGCTCCAGCACTGAACCACTTAAAGGAGCTGTTCTCAAAACCCACACAGGCTCCTGACCTGCAAACAGAACTCTCCTGCAACCACCCTGGTTTCTCTCTGCAGAGAGGACTCACTACACAAGTGGAGGCAAGATCTGCAGGTTCTAGTTCTGCTAAGTAAGAACTAGAAGTCCCTCAACAATGGTGACAGAGTTAAGGGATCTTCATGTGTAGTCCACTGTGATTAGCTGCGCTCACTGCATTGATGCACGCAGCACTGTTTGCTGCAGCAGCAGCTTCCAGCTTCTCACTGAGACAGGATCCATTGGCAGTTTTTCAGTCACACTTCTCCGCTATGCTCTTTCATCTCTCCCTCACACAGCACCAGCAGAGTAAAGACAGATACTAGGTGACATGATAAATTAAATTAGTTAAGCCACAGTAACTGGCTGATGGAAAGGGCAGGTAAACCACAGTAATTTATACAGTATTATAATTTATACAATAAATTCTACAGTTTATGAAGTAGTTTAAGCCAATCTGGTTTACTTCATATTGCCTCAAATTAGCAACATATTTTCAAAGACCAGCTGATCTTTGAAATACACTGAAATGCTGAAATTATAACCTCATTTTTAAACTCTAAATTTAAGAAGGCAGTTCTTCCTAACTTGGCACCCTATCTCCAAGAACCCAGGTGAAGCAGCAATGTCACCTGATATACTCCAGCACTTACATCTAGCAACTACCTACTTTGAAGCATGTCATCTTAATATATATAAAGAAAGTGAGCACATGGATCAAGTGAAGATGAATAAAAAGGTTGCCAGAAGAAGAGGAATACCAAAAGCATCACTGTAGCCAGAAGCCTCAGTTTCAGCAGAGCTGTGTCAGCTCTCTGGGGATGGAGCTGATCAGTGGGGAAAATAGGAGCTTGAAAGAGTTATGCTAAGTGACTCTGATCATAACACTGCTACTTTCCTAATAAAAAAGTAAATTTCTGTCATATGGGTACCATTTTCAGAGACAGTTATGTACAGAGCTCTCTCTCTAGCAGTAATGCCAAAAAGCTTTACACTCTTTAGATGAGTCACTTCATCATTGCTTATAGCAAAAGTAACACCATGTGCCTCCCTAGCCCTGTGAGAAAGCACAAGCAGCAGACAGCCTTTATACTCTGTTCCAAAGATGAAACTATTTGAATAAACATTAAGTAGTAGTATCTTGTCAAAATTCACTGGCATCATATGGTGGGCCTGAAAAAACAGACACATTGCACAGGAAATGGAAAATAATAGGAAGGACCTACCCCTGGTGGGAATTCGTTGACCAAAGAAAGGCAGAAAGGGCAGGAAGTCTGTAAACAGTAATACCAATCTTTCTTGTCATGTTTGCTCCCTTTATTCCTGGGCAAGCCCAAAGAATACAGACCCAAGCTTGTTCCCATAAGAGGGTGACAGTTGCCAGTCTCATGCCCTCTAACTTGACCCCTAATTAGCTTCTCTATCAGCCAATTGTGCTGTCCAAATTCCAGAACACTGAAAAAAACCAATAAAACAGTCTGTGACTTCTGAAAGTTTGCTATTTACTTTTCTGCACTAATGTACATGAGCTGCTGGTTTCCTATTGGCTTTTCACTGCATATATTCCAACATACTTCAAAGCGGCCACTCAAAACAAGACACTGAGAACTACTGCATTGTAAAGCATGCACCATGATCCAGGTCACTCACAATAAACTAACCTGAGAAAACTGTAACTTATTAACCAACTTTCTCTCCTAGCATTGTTCGCAGTTCTACAGCCACAGAACTGCTGGGAGCCTGTTGCAATCACTGGCAACCAGTCTGTCTCAAGAAGTTACTCTAGGGTACTACCAGTAGGAAAAGCTGGTTTACACAGATTTCTTTGAAATAACAGTAACAGGATGGCTTAAATATTGCCTATTAAGGATCCAGAATTAAGCTTTGCAGACACTTTTCCTTTTAGATTAAATGATTTACCTTTTACATTCCATGCCATGAGACACTTAATGAATGTTCATTGAGAATCTGTGATCTAGTTTGGAGCATTCTGTTTAAA
>JAOEHX010040717.1:0-18092 GCA_025448015.1 Bolborhynchus lineola
GAAAGTGTTGAATCACTGGGTTTTTCATGCTATTTGACTAACTTCTGCTATTATTTGCATCGTCATAAATCAAAATTTTTTCCATCCATGTAAATAGAATTTGGACCATCTTGTGGAATCTTATATTTGCATTTGAAAGACTTAATTGCCTGATGGAAAGTAAAAAAACAAAACAGCTCAAGAAGAAGGGAAATGTATTCATCTGAAATAGAATGTTTAATGTTCTTTAGATATCTAAGTCCTAAACTGCAAATCATTCTCTTCTCTGCTCCCATTTCAATCCCCACCCAGCATCTGAGTAACTCTGAAAGCATCTGAACTCATCAGGCACACCACATTTGGACCTGGATGTTCTCTAGGCACCTGCAGTTCTGCATTGTGTGCATGCCCAGATCTACCCAGGCCTTAATGCAATCCAGAAATTCAGCTGCATTATGCCAAAGTTCCTTAAAGGACTTAATCCCATAAACATGCCTAAAGCCCAGTCCACATGTTCTAGTAGGACCAGGCCTCTTGCAAGCTGTAATCATTTTGATTATCTTTTAAAAGAGCTTCCTGGAAAAGAAGGTGGTGTTCACTGGCTTTTGCAAAGTAGTCAGCTTAGTAGTGGATTTATTTGTGAGGTTTTTAAACCTGAGTATAGCTCCTTCCACAGCTTGAGGGGGACTTAATTCCAGGCTCCTCATGCCCTACAGAGTTCTCTGTCACATAACAGTGTGTTATAAAATACGATCCTGCTTTACTACCATAAAGATATGTTCCTGGGTCAAGCAAAAAGCAACTGATACCCTTAGATTATTTATGCTTTTAGCATACATGATAAAAAGACCAAAACTAAACTCAAAGATTCAGAAGTCAGGTGCTTTCTTTTAAATCTCTTCCAGTCCCTATGTGTTGCACAAATACGGTGAGTTCAGGTTTATCAGGAAATAAAAAACCTACTGTACAACTCAATGACAATAACAATTATTTGTTCTCCTTTGGTCCAAGAAGAGGGACTCAAGCCTTGCTCTCTAAATTCCTACCAATTTGCCTTTCTTTGGGTGAAACAACTTCATCAATCTCATCTTTTTTACTGCTCTTAGAAAAAGTGAACACCGTCAGATTCCAGATAGGGAGAAGCAACTTCCCAACAGTGCGATTCAGGTGTTTAAACTATGAGAAGCAGAGGAAACTTAGACAGTGTCATGAATCAAGAAACAGCCTACTGATGTTTATAGTTGAAGCAGGAGATACAGCTGCCATGCAGTGACTTGTTCAACCCTTCGGGTAGGGTTCACTGCAATAACTAACACAATGCAGAAAAAGACTGCCTTTTGAAATGCCGAGCATGCACAGCTTCCCTCAACTTCTCTAAGAACAAAAAAGAAAGAAGGCCATAAAATGGCAGGATCTGTTTTTCTTTAGGTTCAGCAAGTCTTGATCTTTTTAAATTCAATATATGAGTTTTAAATAAAAATATTTAAAAAAATCTCCCAGCAAACTGGAATTGAAATTTTACAGTAATATATCTAACTCAGAGAACTAGTATTAAGACCCAGAACTTCTTATATTATGGCAATGATTTTAAATCAAAATTAAATCAATGCCTATTAATTCCAGTAGTTAAGAGCACTTAACCAAGTCAGAGTTGTGTTTCAGCTTACAAACATGACTACATATTTCTTCCCTCGCCCATTAACATCTTAGGTCTACGTCTTGTCCTGGATAGACAGATCCGTGCTAGAAGAAAGCCCTAAACTACTTCCATTTGTGGTCACACTTGAGCTCCTCTGTTTACAGGTGACTGTCAAAAAGCAGCTGTACTGAACTTTGGTTTCTGTCTCTGCCTTAGGAAGTAGTATTCTCACACTGCAGCTCTCACTAGCCTTCTGGTTCTTACCATTAACCTACCACTTCCAAATCCACCAACAAACAGTGTTCCATGACTGCTACACCTACATGTCTTTTAAATATCTTCGGAGATGGTGACTCCACCATTCCCTGGCAGCCTGTTCCTATGCTTGACAACACTTTTGGAGAAGAAATTTTTTTCTAATATCCAATCTAAATCCTCCCTGGCACAACTTGATGCCATTTCCTGTTGTCCTATTGCTTGTACTTGTCAGACCAACTGCCATCTCACTACAACCTCCTTTCTGTAAAGAATGTAAAGCTGTAAAGAATGATAAGGTCTCCTCTGAGCCTCCTTTTTTTTCCAGGTTTTGCAACTCCAATTCCCTCATCTGCTCCTCATAAGACTTGTGCTCCAGACCTTTCATCAGCTTCATTGCTCTTCTCTGGACACACTTCAGCATCTCAGTGTCAGTCTTACAGTGTTCAGTCCAGGACTGAACACAGGATTTGAGGTGTGGTTTCACCAGTGCTGATGATTGCTTCCCTCGTCCTTCTGGTCACACTATTGCTGATGCAGGCCAGGATGTCACTTGCTTTACTGGCTGCCTGGGCCCAAGCTGGCTTATGTTCAGCTGCTGTTGACCAACACCCCCAGGTCCTTTTCTGCTGAACAGCTTTCCAGCCACTCTTCCCCAAACCTGTAGCATTACATGGGGTTGTTGTGACACAAGGGCAGAACCCGGCACTTGGCCTTGTGGAAACTCATACATATGGCTTTGGCCCATCAATCCAACCTGTCCAGATCCTTCTGCAGAGCCCTCCTACCCTCCAGTAGATCAACACTCCCACCCAGCTTGGTATCGTCTGCAGGCTTTCTGAGGGTGCGCTCAATCCCCTGTTCAGATCATTGATAAAGCTATTAATACAACTGGCCCTGATACTGAACCCTTGGGAGTACTGCTTGTGACTAGCTGCCAACTGGATTTAATTCCATCTACCACAATTCTCTGGACTTAGCCATCCAGCTAGATTTTAGCCAGCAAAGAGGTCACCCATTTAAGCCATGAGCAGGCAGTTCTTTCAGGAGAATGCTGTAGGAACCTGCATCAAAATCTTTAACAGCATCTAGTTAGATAGCCTTCACAGCCTTTCCATCATCCACAAAGTGGGTCAACTTGTCATAGAAGATCAGTTTAGTCAAGCAGGTACTGTCTTTTGTAGAGCCATGCTGACTGGGCCTGATCACTTGGTTGTCCTGTATGTGCTGTGTCATGGTGCTCAGGATGAGCTGCTCCAAAACCTTCCCTGACACTGAGTTCAGGCTGACTGGCCTGCAGTTCCCTAGATCCTCCTTCCAGTCCTTCTTTTAGATGGGCATCACTTGTACTAACTTCTAGCAAACTTGGACCTATCTGCTTAGCCAGTGCTGCTGGTACATGATTGACGTCTCCATGAGCACCTCCTCCAGCTCCCTCTGTATACTTGGGTGGATCTTATCCAGCCCCACATATCTGTGTACATCCAAGTGGTGTATCAGGTTTCTGATCATTTCCCCTTAGATTGTGTGGGCTTTATTCCACTCCCCATTGCTGTCCTCCAGCTCAAGGGGCTGGGTAGCCAGAGAACAAGTGGCTTCACTATGAAAGGCTGAGGCTTATTTTGAATAAAAAATGACCATAAGAGGTGTTTAAAGATTTTTAGTGATGGTATATGGTCAAAGGATATCAAAGCATCCAGATTCCAGCTAATATTTTTTAAAATTGATTCAGCCAGAAGACACATATAAGCTCTGATACCCACGAGTGTCTAAAAGGGTCTGGCTGTGTCACTGTGTCCTACAGTATGTCCCCAGCTGCCCTGGGTTCAGCAGTAGCAGTTATTTTTCTCCTTCTTAGTAGCTGGTGCAGTGCTGTGTTTTTGAATTTCAGCCTGGGAACAGTGCTGATAACAACGATGTTTTTTAGCTGATGATTAGTAGCGTTTAGTCTGACCAAGGACTTTCTGAGCTTTATGCTCTGCCAGGGAGGAGAGGAAGCTGGGAGGAAGCAGAGACAGGACACCTGACCCAGACTGACCAAAGAGGTGTTCCATACCACAGTACATCATGCCCAGTATATAAACTAGGGACAGTCACTCGGAAAGGCTAGATCACTGCTTGGTCAGGTTGGGTACTGGTCTGGAGGTGGTGAGCTGTTGCATTCTCTTCCCTTGTTACTTTCCTTATCATTATTATTATTGGTGGTAGCAGCAGTGGTTTGTGTTATACCTTAGTTACTGGGCTGTTCTTATCTCAGCCTGTGGGAGTTACATTCTTCCAATTCTCCTCCCCATCCCTCTGGGAGTGGGGGAGGAAGGGTGGGGAGTGAGACTGCATGGCTGACTAGGCTTAAAGCACGACACCAACAAACCAGCATGACTTAATCATAGTTAGGTTAATTAGGTAGATGGAGGTAGATATGTACCTCCTTGTCTGTAACAGCAAAACTGCAAACTTTGCGGCATATTTAAGTGTTTTTTACTGTACAGGATAAAAATGATGTGTCACTATCTGTAAGTTATCATTTATGAGAAATATTTGAAAAGAATATAGTCTTGCTGAAAATATCCTGGCTTTGCACCTTTTTTATTTTGTGAATTGTTAAAAAAACCCTAAAATTTGATGCATTCGTAATTAACATTTTAGACTGTTTTGAAAAAAGCCCTTATACAAATCGGAATAAACAAGTCCTCTGAAAGCAGCAGATATTTCTCTAAAATAAATCCAATTGCTCAGTTTTGTATGGAGAGAAAGTTGCTGTGAAACTTGGTGTATTTGAAATTAAATCCCCAAAAATAATAGAAATAAAGGGATGCTATATTTCCTCCATGCAAGGCTAGAAATTCATTTTATAGTGCACTACTGAGTGAGAAAATAAATAGCAAAAATCATTTTCCTACAGCACGTTAGCTACCTGCTTATTGTTGAAACAGGTTGTGTCACTAATATTTTTTTAAATTCCTGAAAATAAAGTTTTACCACTAACACAAGAAGCCCACAGTGTTAGTGCTATACTTGTAGACTGCTTGCCAATCTTTTAAAAGGCCATTGGATGCATAAGATAATGAACACAAGGGATTATTAAAAATAAACTCACATTTTGGTACGTAAACCTGTTCTCTTTCTTTTCCTTAACAAGTGATTGCTACAGCATATTTGGGGGAAGGGAGGGAAAAGCAAGTAAGAGCAGCAGAACTAGATGAAACTTTTATGCGAAAGAATCCATTTAAAATGCTCTTTAGCTGTCTGTGCCTTTGAGCCTCACAAGTACAGTTGGCAAGAATAGAATATCACTTATGGACTCAAAAAATGATATAGTACATTTCCTACCCTTTTAAATCCTTCAGTGTGTCCCCAGAATCCCATGTAATTTAGGGAGGAACCTCAGAAACTTTGAATGCTTTTCTGAATCTTGTTCAAAGAATTCCAAATAGCTTGTACGGTAAAAATAGGATGGAAATTCTGTAAGAAAAGCCTTTCTTTCGGGTTTCATGCCTTTAGCATAGATCTCCACAGGAATGAAAGTGCTGCATGGAACAATTGCAGAGGTCAATCACATCTTTCCAATTTCAGTAATTTGACGATCTGCATTTCAGTTGATTCTTAGGCAGTAGGAGCCATTCCTTTTTGGGGCAATGGTAAGGTCTGGTGAACAGGCTTAACTAATTTATTTAATTCCACTGGGAGGTACTTTAGGGATTAATAAGGAACAGCAATTGGTGCCTTGCCACAGGCTCACTGGACTGTGATTTCTTTGCTTCTAGCTGTTTCACAGCCTTTCTCAAGCTCAGAAAACAACCATAAATCAAACTAAATATTTATGTAGCTTTCTGGCATTTTTCATGCATGAGTGAAAAAGATGATGAGTAAACTGGTCTTAAAAATTCCAAGGAAAAATATTTTATGGAAATTTGCCAATCTGTCAAAATACCAATGCTTTACAGAGGCTGCTTGATTATGTGGGTGCTAGGGTGGATGCAAAGAGGAACTATCATGCTTAGAAATAGACTGCACTGAAGGAATGAACAGATTGTTCAGAATATATCCCATGAACAGCTATGAAATCCATCAGTGGAAATGTCCCAGATTCTTACTAGTGGAATACAAAGCAGAATTTGGTCTCATATTTCTGCTTTGAGAATGTTTAAATATAAAACACATAGAATCATAGAATCATAGAATAGTTAGGGTTGGAAAGGACCTTAAGATTATCTAGTTCCAACCCCCCTGCCATGGGCAGGGACACCTCACACTAAACCATGCCACCCAAGGCTCTGTCCAACCTGGCCCTGAACTGCCAGCGATGGAGCATTCACAACTTCCCTGGGCAACCCATTACAGTGCCTCACCACCCTTACATCTAGAAGATTGTTTTCAGTTGGAGTAAATAACTTCAGTAACAAGGGTAGTTAGTGAATGAATGCATAGAGCAAGGTGACTATTGGCTAACCTAAATGACCAGGATTGACACCCAGGGTCCAGAAGCTAATAATGGAGAGTGATAATTGTCTCCAAAGACAAGTTTAAGGTCTGGGAGCTCTGCTTTGGCTGCCGTGACAGTGGCCAATGTAGGCACCCAGACAGAGCTGATGAGTGGACAGGACGCAGCGCAGAGCTCGGGGTGTAGAGGGTGCCTGCACTGGTCTCTTGAGGGGAGGGTGTGCAGTGGTCAGGGCTGCACTCAGTGCGCCC
Organism: Bolborhynchus lineola; assembly: GCA_025448015.1. Lineage (NCBI taxonomy): Eukaryota > Metazoa > Chordata > Aves > Psittaciformes > Psittacidae > Bolborhynchus > Bolborhynchus lineola. The sequence goes on from JAOEHX010040717.1 coordinate 6,566, forward strand.
TGGTGGAGGTCTTCCTGCAGTAGGTGGCTGAGCTGCCGGATGCTGTTACTAGGCTGAAAGATGTCAGGGAAGCTGAGAGGAAGCAGCACTGCTTGCTCCAGGACCAGGCTGTGCAGGAGCCTCAAGCATCCACTGTCACTCATGCAGGAAAGGAGGCCGCTAACCCAGGAAGCTGGGAAACAGTAACAGAAAAAAAAAACAACAAAAAAATAAGGAAGAAGACAACTAAAAGCAAGGGGCTTCTTCCTAAATCTGTTGTCCCCACCCAGAACCACTTTGTTGTCCTGCAGGGGATTGGTGAGGAACCACGCTCCCACCAGGAAAAACCGGCTGATGCGCTGGTAAAGAAGATCACTCCTGGTGCTGCCAAGAAAAAGTGGTAGGTCGTAGAGGTGGAGGACTCTACTCTGAAAGGAACAGAAGCACCTATCTGTCGGCCTGACCCAGTCTCAAGGGAAGTGTGTTGCCTACCAGGGGCATGGATCAGAGATGCTGCAGAGAAGCTACTGCTCTAGTCAGTACCACTGATTATTTTACACATTTCTAGTGATTCATGTGGGTGCTACTGATATAGATAGCAGCAACCTGGAGAACATAAAGAGGACTACAGAGCTCTGGGAGAGATAGTTAGGGGCTCTGGAGCTCAGATTGTCTTTTCCTCAATTCTTCAGTATACAGGGGAGGACATTAAAAAGACTAGGAGGATTGGCCAGGCTAACAAATGATTTGAAGGATGGTGCTATGGTCAGGGATTTGGGTATGTGGAACATGGGACTCAACTTAGTAGGCCGGCTCTACTGAGGGCTGGTGGAGCTGGTTTGACAAAGAAAGGGAAGAGAGGATGTGGTAGGAGGCTTGCCAGACTGGTCAAGGATGCTTTAAGCTAGATGCTTTGGGGGAGGGGGGCATTGTTCCATCTCAACACACCCAGTCACTTGCCAGCACATACAATAAGCATTCAGAGCAACGTAGATATACTTCATCTACTCCAGCCGGTGAGCCGGCTTCAACTGGAGCTCAGCTCAGATGCCTCTATACAAATGCCTGTAGCATGGGGAACAAATTAGAGGAATTAGAGATCTGTGCATGTCTACACAGGTATGATATAATAAGCATAACAAAAACATGGTGAGATGGATCCAATAACTGGTGTGTTGGAATGGAAGGTTACAGGCTTTTTAGGAAAAACAGGCCCAGCATAAAGAGAGGGGGAGTTGCTATTTATGTTAGGGATAGGATGGAGAGTATGGAACTCTGTCTGGGGACAGGTGAGCAGTCAGCAGAGAGTTCGTGGGTCAGGGTTAAAGGGAGAGCATCAATGGGAGAGATTATTGTGGGGATCTATTGCAGTCTGACCAAGAGGACTCAGTGGATGAAGCACTGCACTCTATAGACAGATAGGAACAACCTCATGCTTGCAAGCCCTTGTTCTCAGGGGGACTTCAACCACCCTGATATCTGTTGGAGGGATGGTATGGCCCGGCACAAGCAATCCAGGAAGTTCCTTGATTGCGTGGAAGACAACTTCCTTCTGCAAGTAATAGAGAAGCTGACAAGGAGAGGTGCCATTCTTAACCTCAGGCTCACCAACAGGGAAGGGTTGGTTGGAAATGTGACACTCCAGGGCAGCCGTGATTGCAGTGATCATGAGATGATAGAATTCGAGAATCCCAGGACAGTGAGAAAAGTGTGCAGCAAGATCACTGCCCTGGACTTCAAGAGAGCAGACTTTGGCCTCTTCAGGAACCTGCTTAGTAGGGTCCCATGGAATGTAGCCCCAGAGGGCAGGGGGGCTTAAAACTGTTGGCTGATATTCAAGAATCACCAGCTGCAAGCACAGGAGTGTTGCATCCCAAATAGAAGGAAGTGCTGCAGGAGGGCCAGAAGACCTCTTTGGATGGATAAGGAGCTGCTGACAAAAATTCAGAGGAAAAAAGAGATTTATAAAAGGTGGAAGCAAGGACAGGCACCATGGGAAGAATATAGGGATGTTGTCCATGAAGGTAGGGACCAGGTTAGGAAAGCTAAGGCCCACTTAGAATTAACCTTGTCTAGGGATGTGAAAGATAACAGGAAGAGATTCTATAAGTACACAGAAAATAAAAGACAGACTAGCAACAACCTGGGCCCTATCCGGAATCTATCAGGAGAACTGGCTACCCTAGATTTGGAGAAGGCTGAGGTTCTTAATGACCTCTTGGCCTCAATCTTCACTGGCAAATGCTCTGACCACAGCACCCAAGTCTTGGAAGGCAGACTCAGGCATTGTGAGAATGAAGACCCTGGGCCCACTGTAGGAGAGCATCTGGTTCGAGATCATCTTAGGAACCTGAATGTACACAAGTCCATGGGTCATGTGAAATTCATCTGCGGGTCCTGAAGGAGCTGGTGAATGAGGTTACTAATCCACTGTTCATCATATTTGAAAAATCATGGCAGTCAGGTGAAGTTCCCAATGACTGCAAAAAGGGAAATATCACCACCATTTTTAAGAGGAGGAAAATGGATGAGCTGAGGATCTATAGGCCAGTCAGCCTCACCTCTGTGCCTGGCAAAATCTTGGAGCAGATTCTCCTGGAAGACATGCTAAGGCTCATGAAAAACAACAAGGCAGTTGGTGACAGCCAGCATGGCTTCACTAAGGGGAAATCCTGCCTGACCAATCTGGTGGCCTTCTATGATGGGGCTATGGAAGTGATGGACAGTGGTAGAGCAGCTGATGTCATCTACCTGGACTTGTACAAAGTGTCTGAAACTGTCCCACGTGACATCCTTGTCTCCAACTTGGAGAGACATCAATTTGATAGGTGGACCACTTGGTGAATAAAGAACTGGCTGGATATGCACATGCAAAGAGTTTTGGTCAATGGCTCAATATCCAGATGGAGGCCAGTAATGGGTGGTGTGCCTCAGGGATACGTGTTGGGACTGGTCTTGTTCAAGATCTTTGCTGGTGACATGGACAGTGGGATTTAATGTGCCCTCAACAACTTCGCCGATGATGCCAAGCTGGGTGGTTTGATTGATATACTGGAGGGTAGGAATGGCATCCAGAGGGACCTTGACACACTTGTAAGGTGGGCTGATGCCAACCTAATGAAGTTTAACCATGCCAAGTGTAAGGTCTTACACCTGGGTTGGAGCAATCCCAGGCACAGCTACTGGTTGGGCAGAGAAGAGATTGAGATCAGCCCTGTGGAGAAGGATTTGGGGGTGTTGGTTGATGAGAAAATGAACGTGAGCTTGCAGTGTACACTTGCAGCCCAGAAAGCCAACTGTATCGTGGGCTACATCAAAAGGCACATGACCAGCAGGTCAAGGGATGTGATCCTGCCCCTCTACTCTGCTCTCGTGAGACCTCACTTGGAGTATTGTGTGCAGTTCTGGTGTGCTCAACATGAGAAGGACATGGAAGTGTTGGAACAAGTCCAGAGGAGGGCCATGAGGATGATCATGGGACTGGAGCACCTCCTATATGAAGATAAGCCGAGAAAGTTGGGGCTGTTCAGCCTGGATAAGTGAAGACTGCATGGAGACCTCATAGCAGCCTTCCAGTATCTGAATGGGGGGTATAGGGATGCTGGGGAAGGACTCTTCATTAGGGACTGTAGAGATAAGACAAGGGGTAACAGGTTCAAACTTAAACAGATGAAGTTTTTATTGGATATGAGGAAGAAATTCTTTACTGCGAGGGTGGTGAGACACTGGAATGGGTTGCCCAGGGAAGTAGTGAATGCTCCACTCCTGGTGGTGTTCAAGGCCAGGTTGGACGTAGCCTTGGGTGGCATGGTTTAGTGAGGGGTATCCCTGCCCATGGCAGAAGGGTTGGAACTAAATGATCCTAAGGTCCTTTCCAACCCTAACTATTCTATGATTCTATGATTCTGAACTCTAACAATGGTCAAAATAGAACAGGAGGCTAAATAGAAGAGGTCAAAATAGAATAGGACACTAAATCTAGCCAGAAATACATGTTGGGCACAGAATTTATCCAAGGTACCCCCTTTCCAAGAAAATGTTTGTATATGGCACAAATTCATTCATCCTGAAAGTCTTCTGCGTAACTCTTGTCAACTAGATTCAATTTCACAGGCTGGGCATTATCGCAGGAGCAAGGGAATGTCTGTATCACTACCAGTGTTCTTTCCAGCTCCTTTTAAATAGTCTGTGTGTCTAGGGTGCCTAGCTAAACCACAGGCTGATCATGTAGACCAGTACTGGAATTCAAATGACTAAAGGGTTCTGGTTATTTTTAAATGAAATCAGTAAAGGCCATTTATGGATCTTGGGTCATTTTCAGACCATGACATCTGCAATATGGATCTGAACAAGCAAGATACTTAGTGCAAAAGGGAAATTAGATAAAAAGTGCTGTGAGCTACCATTTAGCATCATAAAGAGGACCAGAACACTGTTACAAGATCTTCCATTTAAAAAAAAATATATATATAAAATAGAATATTCCTGCCCTTAGACATTGAATCACAGAGTCACAGAATCAGAGAATCACAGAAACAGAGAACCGTAGAGGTTGGAAGGGACATCTGGAGATCATCTACTCAAAGCCACTTGACCAGGCATATGCAAACTGCTTGTGAGTACTCCAAGGAGGGAGAGTCCACAGCCTTTCTGCACAGCCTGTGCCAGTGCTTGGTCACTCCCACAGTGACAAAGTATTTCCTGAAGCTCAGGAAAAACCTCCTGTGTTTCAGTTTGTGACTGAAAACCCTAGTGCTACCCTTCCTGCAGGTATTTATATATATTGATAAAATCCCCATCCTGAGCCTCCTCTTCCTTAAGCTGAACAGTCCCAGCTCTCTCAGCCTTTCCTCATATGAGAGATATTTTGGTCCCTTTATCATGTTAGTGGGGTTTTTTTTGAACTTTCTCTACTATGCCCATTTCTCTTGTATGGAGGAGAAAATCAGACACAGTAAAATGAATTAAACCCAAGAACAGTGTTAAAAGATAAAGTAAGTTTGAAGTCAAGTATACAAAATGTAGAAAATGGTGGAAGTCTAGTTTTCTTCAGTCAATGTAAATTCAGCTTTCATGCATGCGTGCATTACTAAAAGCTCTGGAGTTAAAGTTCACCTACTACTTTCATAACGAAAAAACCCAAACCACACCAATAAAACACCCACCCCAAAGGATAAGAAATACTAATTTAAGTTGCCAATAACTTGATAATATCATCCTATCTTATTACATGTCAGAAACTGAAATACAAATATATGTAATCAACTGTGATTTTTTATGATAAAGGGAAAATTCAAATATGTGAGTTGTGAACAGATACTAGTGCCATGTAGGAGGTATTTGGATCTCAGGTACTGAAACTTGTGGAGAAGCATGATCTAACTTTGGCAAAAAAATTAGATATGAATACCAGATACCGCCTGAAACACTTTTTCTTCAAGTTAATGCCTAAACTTCCAAAAAAGTGAATGGATGAAAGGAGGTGTCTTAAGTTGTGGATGAGATGTTCTTAGTCTGAATTTAGGCACTTGGAATTCCTTCCTGATTTTGCCCTTACATGTTTTCATATGTTTAGAACAAATTTAGATACTTAAACACTTTTGGAATGACTGATTCATATACATGAAGGAAGTATATCTAACTTAGTCCCCTGGGTTTTATCTATACCTTTTAGCCTTCCAAAGATGTTGGCTTAAAATTTAATCTATTGTTTAGGGGATAGAAAGGCCTATTATATCTTAAAGTAAACAGCCTCCAATTTATCTCAAATTTGCCATAAGTCTAGGAAGAAATTAATTAGGACTCCAAAACATAACTCCAAGTAGCAAGATTAGTTAAATTGCATTATGTCTCTGAATGTCTCAAACAAGCCATATAGTTAGAAAGAGTAGCTGTGGTTGTGGTACTGTGAATCCTTACATTTTTAGAAAGTTAAATGTCCCACAGGCACTTTGTTTTTTATTCTTTGGGCTTCAAAGAGAACTTAGTCTCTATCAGATGATTATGGTGTTATGCATGCTGCTGATTTCTACAATATTTTATTCCAGGGGTGCAATTATACATATTCATACATATACATGCCTGTACACAAACATGCACACATACACACAGTCACAGAAACATATATGTAAAAATATGCATACATACATGAGTCCTTGTATGAGGTCCTACATGTCTTATGCATGAATATATATATAAATAACTTTACAAATAGCCGTTTTATTCAAGTTTTTTGATAGCTTGAGTTAATGAATAGTTAGACTTTTGGCAAGGCCCACTGGAGTTTGAATCCAGTGCTTGTAAAACTAAGCAAAATCTTGGAATCTCATCCAAAAATGGACCTCTTGTGGCATGTCTCATATTATTGTTACATACTATCCATAAGGTCTGCTGAAAAATAATAAAAAAAATGCAAACAAGGATTATTAATGAAAATTGGTTTCTATTTAAAGCCAGTGGTTTGGCATTATTGAAAAACTATGTGATTTCAGACTATAATAATTTGCACTTACCCATTTCGTGACAATGTCTTTTAAGTATATTCAGTCAGAAGTAATTCCCAATTTTATTTTCTGACAATTTGTTGTGCGGTTTTTAAAGCAATGATGTAGTCTGTTAGAATGAGTAGTGGTCAGAGTAAGATTTCTCCAAGTAAGTATTCTGTTAGTGCTTTTCTGGGCTGTAGCATTCAGTGTTTTAGAAATTTCTCTGAGCAACACCATGTATAAGGAACTTGTTCTCCTATGCTCTCTATATTTAGTAAAGAAGCTTGTTTGGAACCCTGCTGTGCCCATGTGGTTTCTATATATAATTTGGTTGTATAACAAGAGAAAAAGACAAAACAACCCATAACATGCCCGATATTGTGCAGGAGGCAAATGAAGATGGTCTCTCCTGACAATAGTTTACTGTCCAACATCTCCAACTTGAAATCTGTTGGATGGACCCCCACCTCCATATGGAACCCTACAGCAGCCAATGGATTCCCTCATATATGTTGGTCTCTGCATAAGCAGTTCATTATGGGGCTGCAACCCAAAAGGCACACATGAGAAAGAAAACAGAAGTGAGGAGTGAAAACACACATTTCAGTTGGCATATTCAAAGATATCTTAAGGCATGTGATTTCCATCAAAACTCAATTGAATGTCATTTTTAAAAGGTTATTTTGGCAGGTGACACAAGAAGGGAACATCCCACCTGGAAGAGGTTTTGGTAGCACTTTTTCCTGTTCCTGCAAGGATTATCTGCACATTATGAACAATGCAGGTTGCAAAAAATACATTAACAAAAGAAATAAATTTAACTCTTTGAAGGCTTCCAATAGAGGACTGGATTATAAATAAACTTGCAGCTGTATTTCCAGATTATTTCCAAATGCAGTTACATCTTAGCTTGGATAATGCTAAATATTTTAGACTGTTCTACACCTGCTACGTGCAGCATAAAATGAATTAAGTAATATGATATTACTTGCAGTTGTACTTTACATATAGTCTAAGTTACAGACATGGAAACAGCTTCAGCAAGGAACAACAGAAAAGATTTTAACACACATGAATAAAATCAGTGGCTAAGAAACACATGGGTGGAATGGGAAATGCACTTCAACTGAGTCTTCAGCTTCTTCACAGAAAAAATAAAAAATTCATCTCCTAGAATGGAATTCCTCTTGTAGGGATTATGCTGCCAGGGCAAGACATGGAGGAAACAGCCTCTTTGAGAACTAAGTAGCAGTAATTTCCTTACCTATTCCCTAGTCTTCCATTGACAGAAATTGTTGACAGAAGTACACTTAATCTGTCTGAACCCTAATCAGATATTAATGATATTTTAAAATTTCTTTTTCTTGGTTCTTCTCAGCTGATAGAGTTGTACCTATAGTGTGAGATATGGAGTGGACAGCCAATTTAACATAAATTTAATGTTAAAATAATTTTGTTCATTAAATGAAATTAAATAAGTAATTTCATTTAATTTATTTAAATGAAATAAAGCAAAACAAAACAAAAAAAGGAGGGGAGTGGAACAGGATGTCGACAGAGACACAGGATGACAGGGTAGAAAGAAGAGTGAAATGAGAAACTTCTATATGAGGAAAGTGTTGCTTTCTTCAATTCATGAGACCTTCAAAGCAAGACTGTCTACTTAAGAAAACCCTACATATTCTATTAAAAACCAAGCCTATGGCTTGAGGAATTGCACATACTGTATGGAAGTTCAAACTAGGCAACAGTAGTGTCCTCTCTGCTTTTAATGCCTTTTATTCAGTAAGTCTGTTACCTTACTAATAGAAATAATTGATCCCTCTTTATTTAAGGATGATTTTTGCGCTCTTGCAGCAAATCAGTACATCTAAAATAAATCCTCAGATGTATTTTTAGTTACCTCCATTTCCATAACATAGCTGAAGACTAAGCAACAAACATGCAAAATCATAGAATCGTAGAATGGCTAGGGTTGGAAAGGACCTTAAGATCGTCTAGTTTGTCTAGGCCCTACCATGGGCAGGGACTTCTCACACTAGACCGTGTCACCTAAGGCTCTAGCCAACTCCTTATAAATGTTAACATGAAGGAAGAGAAGAAAAAGGCAAAAACATAAGATTGTGTCCATAAAATAAAAATACAAACATTAATGTCAAGAATTCTTCTTGGAAAAATTTTTAATATTGCACCAATTTTGCCTTTCCTCATGCTGTTTCAGTAGTGCACTTGCACAGATAAGTTCCAACACTGGGGGAAAGTGAAAAGTAAAACTTAATGCCTAAACTGCAACATCATTCAACATCTTTACTGTATTACATTTTAAAGCACTAGGATACAGGTATATTACAAGTTACTTGCCTATGGTAACAGAAGTATCAGAAAATCCTGTAAAAGCTCTGACTTGCCTCTAGTCTAACAGGAACTGCTGTTAGAGATTGCTTCCTTCGGAGTGTGTGTGTATATTTCTGTTCATCAGGGTAGCTTGCTTTGTATTCATAGTGACACATCCTTAGAAGTGCATTTGCTCTGCTGTGCAAACATGGACATGCATGAAATAGAAAGGAAAAGAAAAGGAAGAAAGAAAAAAAATTGAACATCATTTAGTGGTTGGAAGTTATTTCCAGTGTGCAACCACTGGAAGGGTCGTCTGAGAAATGTTTTCCCTCTGTTATTACAGAATAATAGCTTGTGGATGCTGAAAAGCAAACATAACTTGTGGTTTTCTTTCAAGTCACACTGCAGGACTATCTCCCGCTTAGCAATTTAGCATCGTGTTGTTTGGGAAAGGTCACGTTTTTACTTTCAAGACACCATTTATCTTCAGTCCCTTCTTCTAATCTGCAAATAGTCACTCAATAGTTTTGGGCAGGAAGCCAAGTACTTGGTTACACTTGATTACAAAAGCTGCTTCAAGTGGCATTTTACTAATCATGAAGTCCTGTACTGTGTTAAATAAATGCAGGTAACCCTCATCAAATGATACTTCTGCCTTTACTGTCAGCCGAAAATATCACCCACAATATGTACAGGAATACAGCAGCCACTGGTGTCTGCAGTTTCAGACCACAAATTACTATTTAGATGATAATGAGCTAAAAAATTACCTAGAAGTTGCTATCAATATTTTGGTATTTTTAATCAGCTCAGTCTATCTTCAGTTATAGTAGTCTGGAGTATAATCTTTCAGCTAGGGCCAAATTCTATTTTATTTACATGAAGCTTTCCATATCTTTACTGGAAAGATTGCACACCATTAAAAATAGAATTCTATTGGACGTCAAGTTTGGGGAGTTAATTGCAATTAAATCAGCAAATGATCTGTATTGCAGTGAATATACTCTGTTTTTACACTAGTGCAATGGATAACACCACCTTGATTACACTATTAGGTCCATGATGTTTTTTTCTACTGAAAAAAATCAACATCTAGAACAAATATTAAGAAGAAAATGTATACTGGAATGACTGAAGCATCTCAGCTTTAATCTTTTTTCATCCACAACAGGAAAATCAAAATATTATGCATACTAGCATCGATTTTGTCAACAACAACGTGACAACAAAAATTTGATGTTTTCTATAACAAAATATTTAATATTTTAATTAAAAATTATGCTTGATTTTAAAGTACTTTGTGATCATCAAGAACAATAATAAGAAAAAGTCTTAAAAGCAACACTGCACACTTTGAAAAATTCTGTTTGGTCTGAATTTTACTTCTGCTCATCTCTTTGTTTTTTTAATACTGTTCTTTAAATAGCCACCGAACAAATCAAAATGTTATCCTTAGCTCTAGGAAAAAGAATCCATTACACAAATGACAGCTTCACAGGATCTCTGTATGACACCTCGGTTAGCTGTGAAGTCAGCTGTGCAAGAGACCTCCCAGGTGCTAAACATCATGGCAGTGGCCAGTGTGCTGTAAAAGTCCTGCACTGTTACACGAAAATCCTTTCACCTTTTCATTTGCAGAGGACTGACCTTTGCACTCTTCCAGCAATAAAGGCTAACCACATACCGGTCTCCACTAGCTAGAGCATGGTTATTAGATCAAAGAAAATTGTTATTTCCTTTGATTCAGTACTCATGAGACCACAGCTGGAACACACTGTCCAGTCTGGGTCCCAAAACAACAAAGGGACTGGTATACAGGAGGAACCTCAGTGGAGAACCTCTAGGATGTATAGGGGTTTGCAGCACACAATACATGTGGAAAGGCTGAGGGAATTGGGTTTGCTTAACCTGAAGAAAAGAAGGCTAAAGAGGAATCTAATTGCTCTCCAAATGTCAGGCAGATGTAGATAAATGGATCTAGACACTTTTGGCAGATGCACACTGAAAGGAAAGCGGGCAGTTGACATTAAATAGAAAAAAATCGAGATTTTTACTTGATATAAAATAAAAAAAAAATCATAACTATGCCAATTAAACACAGTAACAGATTTCATAAAGTTGCTGTGGAATCACCATCCTTGGAGAGTCTCACACACTTTGAACAAACTGACCTAATCTGGACTAATTTGGGTTCAGACTTCCAAAGTTTGTTCCAGCTTAAATTATTCTACATTACTACAGCTCAGGAGATATATTTTATTTCCATAGAAGCACAGTTTAAGGAATTATAGTCTGTTGCTTCCTGTATCAGCTTCAAAGTTACAGTTTGCACACCAATCATTGATCATTTCTTCATGAAGCTGATTGAATGTAAGGAGTTGTGGAAGATTATGGGGAAGGTTCCAAATAAAACTGACTTTCTTGTAAAGCCTTGCTTAGATATGGATAAGTAGCCTTCTTCTCTCCCAAGAAATCCTTAAGTCAACAAACCTAAAAGATAAGATGGGAGTAAGATGGAAGGAGCAAGGTCTTCATAGAAGAGGTGGATATATAAACTGTTCTTGGATTAAGAGATCAAGAGTTGATTAAATTTAGTTTAGCTGATTTTAGAACTACAAAACAGAATCAGAGTAATGTTTTGGGTTTTTAAGAGACAAACTAAGAAGATAAAAGATCATAGAATCATAGAATCATAGAATAGTTAGGGTTGGAAAGGACCTTAAGAT
>JAOEHX010040717.1:18269-31477 GCA_025448015.1 Bolborhynchus lineola
ATCATAGAATCATAGAATAGTTAGGGTTGGAAAGGACCTTAAGATCATCTAGTTCCAACCCCTCTGCCATGAGCAGGGACATTTCTGCCTAAACCATGCCACCCAAGGATCAAGTCAATGAAGATTATTATACTGAGAAAATTAAGGATTTGAACAAACTAAAAAGCTTTTTCTGAAAATGCTTTCCAGGTAAGAGGGGAGTTACAGGGATGGGAAGAATTATTATCACTACAGAATCATAAAGTCACGCATGAAGAATAAGGTTTTGATTGCCCATGAAAAATAATTTAAATGGTAATGAAGACAGGTAAGTGTTATCAGGTGAATATCATAATGAAGTATTTAGATTATGAAAACAGATTTTTAAAAAATCTTTTTTTTTTATTATTTTTTCTCATAAAACCACTAGGGTTTATAGCTACTTGTAATAAAGACATCTGGGACATAAATGTGCAAGGTAGAGAGTTATTTCATTTAAAATTCGATATTGCCATAGGATAGGATGAGCAAAAAATGCTTATGAAAGACCTTTGAGTAGAGGTTTGAAGATTTCTGATCATATACATTGTGATTTTCAAGGACAGCCTTCTCAAGATCAAATATAGGGATAAGAAACTGTCGTGGTTTAAGCCTGGCTGGTAACTCAGAACCACACAGCCGCCCAATCACTCCCCCCGCTTCTTCCTCCTCCCGCTCCCAGAGGGATGGGCAGGAGAATCGAAAGAATGCTTCTCCCATGGGCTGAGATAAGAACAGTCCAGTAACTAAGGTATATCACAAATCACTGCTGCTACTGCCTATAATAATAATGATAAAGGAAATAACAAGGGAAGAGAATACAACTGTTCATCACCCGCTGACCTATACACAGGCTGACTGGAGCAGAGGTATAGATCTTCCAGGTAACTCCCCCTGTTTATATACTGGGCATGACATGCCGTGGTATGGAATAGCCCTTTGGCTAGTTTGGGTCAGTAGTCCTGTCTCTGCTTGTGCCTGGCTTCCCCTCGTCCCTGGCAGAGCATAAGGCTCAGAAAGTCCTTGGTGGGAGTAAACATTATTAGCAAAAACTAAAAACATTGGCATTATCAGTGTTGTTTCCAGTCTGAAAGTCAAAAACACAGCACTTCACCATCTACTAAGAAGGAGAAAAATGACTGCTGCTGCTGAACCCAGGACAGAAACCTAAATTGTTTCTAGCAGAAACTGGAAAAATCAGATAAAGAAGGAATTTCATAACCGACTAGTGTGATGTTACAACTAGAAATCAGAAGTGATACAAAGGTATCTTGGCCACCATTTGCTGAGGCTTGTTTTTCCACTGTATTTTTTTATGTTCAACCTATGGTTTAACTGACAGTTAACTGATTAGTTTCTTCTGATCCTTGTTGAGGCTAGGAAGAAATATGTTTATTTTTTACTCCTTGAGTCACAGTTTGACTGCATTAGGAAGTGCAAGTACGTTTTCATTCCACCAACCCTTTGGAGATAAAATGGATCTGCAACTTTAGAAAGAATGTGTTCGTATTTCCCAAGGCACCGAAAAATCTCTGGCATGTCAGTCTAGTACATCTCTGCCTTGCAGTTGCCTGAATTGGAGGCAGGAATGAACCTTCCCTTAGATCACACTGTCCAAGATCAGTGAGGACTGCCTGCAGTCTTCTGTGGCACAGGACACAGTTCATTCTTCAGGATCACTTGGGCACATTCACCTCTAAAATTTCATGCTATTACTCTTGACAACAGCCTTTGACCTTTTGGAGATGCTTTGTACTGTCTTTTGCACCTGGAACCTGTGTTTTGTGTGAAGCCAGGGAATATTTTGTAGTGGGCAATAGGAAGGGCAGATGAAATAGCATTGATGTTTTTCAGAGACTCATAAACTTAGAATAACACTCTTCAAGCCTCATTGTAGATGCCTCCACCAGCTATCTACCATTGAGAGCTCTTTGCTCTACATTTTTGCTACAGGCACTGAAGTAAGATGGATATTTTCAGGGGGAGTTTAAATCTGTGGGAGTTAGTATTTTTTTCCTTCTCAGGAAGATTCTTTGTCTCCTTGAACTATGAAAAACAGAAAAACAAGAGGCAGTAGGAATAAAAAGATTTCAGGAAACACTTAATTTTGCATTTATGAAAGTTGTACATGGAGAAATTGGAGCTACCATGCCTGGCGCATGATGCTTTGTAGGGGACTGAACACAAAGATTCATATGGTCTCTCAGATTTATATTTGTCTGTCCTGTATGTGGAAAGGGAACAACAGTGACAACTCTTATTGAAAGGTCAGTACAAACATTTTTCACACATCACAAAGACCATATATCCAAATGTCTCTTTTAAAAACTGTGAGAAAAACAATGAATCACACTCATAGAAATTCTGAATTTTGTCTGAAATTATCAGAACTCAGTTAAGTTTAAAATGATGGCTAAAAACCTGCAAAACACTTAAAAAAGAAGCATAATTATCTTGACAATATATATTTTAAATTAATCTTCTTAATGAAATATGTTAGCAAAGTAGTTCACATTTTGTGATATTGAAATACTGGGAAAACCCACATAAAGTTTTCAGTAACTATAAAGTTATGTACAGATATCTGTACTATACTATGATGTCTCATATTGAGTCCTTGCCAAACCATTTACTTAAAATAAAAGCAGAGATGAAGCCAATGGCTTTACAGTTGACAAGAGAGACGTGTCTGTATCCCAACAAGAAGACACTATGGACTAGATTTAAAAGTGAAGGCATATGCAATTGCATGCATATATTTGAGCATGCGTAATATGTCCACAAATATTTCACATATGCAGGCAAATCACATTTCAGAAAACACACATGTTTAGTTATCTAAAAAAAACCACAAATGTTCTGTTACGTTCAGGGACCAAGACTGAACTTCAGCAAAGTTTCCCCAACAGCTATTTGAAAAGTCAGAGAAATACGTGAGACTCAAAAGGAAGAGGATGCTCTTGGAAATTTTTGGTCATTTGCCAGGTCCCCATTATAATAATGATTGTTCAAATGGAGAGTTTTCTTTTTCCTTCTCTACTTCATTATCATATTTATACCTCCATATTTTTGCTTGTGTGTTTGTTATGAACACTATCTTATCAGTTCTTCACTGTGAAAGACTTCTACCTTTGTGTATTCCTTGTTAGTCAATTAACTACATGATATTTAACATGTATGTATCATGTACAAAGAAATTATTAAAGTTTAAGGTGTAAGTTTCCTTGTCTAAGCCACTTTCTTCAGGTATCTCTTACTGTATGCACAAAGACTGTGCAAGCATGGTATACTCAGCTAAAATGTATATCAGTTATTCATTGGCTAACACACACAATATGAGCAGGGTTAAGCTTCTCGTGTTGGCTATTTGCATGTGTTAGCAGATCATATTTCAGTGTATACATTTTAACTTCAAAAGCCAATTCTGCATGTTAGTTACATGAATGGGGAAACAGAAAACTTTATGCACTCTTTTGAAGGCACTTTTATTTGCCCAAAATCACCTTTTATTGCTGTATTTGTGCCGCAAAGAACTGTCTTTGAGGGAAATGTCTTTCAAGCAGCCCATACTTGCATGAATATGGCAGTGCCTTTGTAGCTAACTGATCTCCGCTGTTATTTTTCCCAGTAAAGAATGGCAAAACATCCAGGAACCTGATTGGTTGGCATGGATTTTGTTTGCTATAATAAAATACAACAAGGGCTGTCAAGACTTCTTGCTTCAAACGAAGAGCTGTGTACAGCATGGTTCCCCATAACAGCCTGCATATGGAACCCTTTAAATATTCTTAAGAGACCCATTGGGGCTTCTAATTATTGTGAAACATCTCCTGGCAGAACCATTCCTACCCTTGCAAGAATGTGTTGTAAAAATAATTAGATGATGAGATTTAGATCGAAACCGCTAGCTAGTGATTTAAGAGTTTTGCTCTTACCATATAGAAAACCAAGGAAATGAAACGTTGAAAATCTCTTCACATAAAAGGAAAACAATCCTTTGTGGTTCACATTTTGGGGGGAAGGCACAGAATTAACTTCTCTTTTTCCCCTAATCCTTCCCCCTCCCCAACTTTAATACTTTGCTTCCTGTGGTTACATGAGGGGGTGGAGATGTTTCTTCATTTTCTAAACATTAAACCACTTGAGACTCTCTCTCCATTTCTGGGGAGCCTGCTATTGGAGAACAACTTGAGAAGCTTGCTTTAATCAAGCTTAAAAGCTATGAAGAATAGAATCACATTTTATGGCTTTAGAGGCTAAACCAACATGTAGTCAATTAGATGACATCACTTCAACAAAAAAAGCAGAACATCTTTGTTCAATCAAAACAAACAAACAAGATTAGAAGTTTAAGTGCTGTGATTTAGGAAAGATTCACATTTTGAATTAAATCCTGGAGAACTATGGACGTGGCAGTGACAAATGTTAATCACATGAAATGTGGTGGTCAGCTTAACAGTTGTGTTAGTTTAAATGTGGGGATGATTATTTTTTGCATTTTGCCAAGGAAAATTAATTCATAGTATATGCAGGTGCCATGGATATATTTGGTTCTTTCCCCTGTTCTTTATTTTCTTAATTAAGTCTTCAAATTGAGCTTTTCAACACCTAGATTCATAAAATTAATTTAAATAGGGCTGAGGGACCTATTTATATACTGTATTTTCTATTAGCTATTTGCCACGATGCAGGAGGGGACACATCCTGCTAAGAGTTATAGAAGATGCAGAGCTTTCCCTAAAGAGAGTACCATACTGACAAGACAAAGAATAAGAGTGTCATCACATTGCTGTTGTTAGTCCTGTTGTCTAGATTCATGATCTACATGCAAACACTGACCCATATCTCTGTAGGTATTCTTACCCAGGCTCTATATCAAATGTCTTCTTTCACTATACTATTTCTAAATATGATGTTTCCCACCTACCCCCATGGCTACTACTCAAGGAAGCTCTCACTACACTGTTATGTGTTGAATACTGCTGTGTTCTTCTTCCATAGCCTTTAAAAAGACAATCCTGACAAATGGCTTGCCCCTATAAGCCATCACCCTATCTTGTTGCAGTCCTCCTCAGCCATGAGTAAACCTTCCCAGGTGAGGCAGTTTCCAGCTGGTCTGCAAGCATCCTCCTCCTTTGTCTTTCCTAAGCACCCTTGATTTTTTCATATCCTGACTCTCACTTTTTGAAGGAGATCCCTGTAGGCATCAAATTACGAGTCTTTGTAAGACTCTATTCTGTGATGATACAGAAAATACTGACCTGCTACTTGCATATTAAGGCCATTGCTTATGCCCAGAGACATGATGTCACTTATTTCTTATTGTTCTCAGTTCTCAGTTTGTGTCCATCCCATTTCCCTAGCTGCAGACTCTCAGATTTCTCCATCAGGAATTGTCCTCTGTTCTCTTTTACAACACCTGGCACAAAGGGCTCTGGCTCTTAGATATACAGCAATACAAATAATCATAAGTGAAAATAAATGAGTTGAGAAATTGCCTGCAGTCACACAGCAGGGCAGTGGCTGATGTAAGATTAGAAAATTGGAACAGCTGGTTGGAAAACCAGCCTTAGTCATGATTTTCTAATTGAAAAATCATATTTGGGATGAAAATTTAAGCTGTAGCTGTAAAACTCAAGGACCTATCTTGTAAGGACTAATTTCTGTGATTTTCTTATAGCCATAATGAAGACAAGTCCTACAGAGCTGATTTTAGTCATGTGGCAAAAGCTGTGCAGCAAAATTTTTTGTTGTCCTCATTTCTTATCCTTTTTAATCTCTAAGCTTTGCCAATGTCATGTCCCCTCATCTGCCAGAGGTAAAAAGTGTTGAGTCACAGCTCTGACCAGTGCACAAACCAAGCTTCTTAGCAAAAGGCATCTTTTTTGACCTCCAGATCACTCTCACATATCAATGGTTAACTGTTGGAAATAGTCAGGCTTTTGGGGATTGCAGGATAATCACTTTTGGGTTTAATGCTGGGAATTTTTTATTTAAACTCTCTTAGCTTGTTACTCTGTGAAATTAAACAGAAGTAAGTCTGACAGTGTTATGAGAAGCAGAGGACTCAATGACATACCTTAAACCCAACAAACTGTGCTATTCACTGATCTGACTGACTTTACTGCGCAAAGACTGAAGTTTAGTCCAGAAGTTACTGTTTGCAGTTTTGCCAGCAGCACTATTTATAGTTTCAATCAATTTGAAATACATCAGAGTTGGACAATGCTGCTGTGCATGTGTGCAGGTGGAGAACACATTTATATTCATCTACAGACTGTGCAGCCTCCATTCCTCAAATTTGTCAGAGCCAACCCCTCTGAAGAAACTTAACTAACATGTCTGAAGCCTCCTTATCCCTGGGAATCAAGAAAAACTTAACTTCTTCATGGATTAGAGATAGTGCTTGGAAATAACTTCATGGCTGTTCAAGTAGCCTCATCTTCTTAGCTGATAAGAGAAAATTTTCAGTCTTAATTTAAGAACAAAAAAAGAGAAATATTTCAGTTTAAAATGTAGTAAATTTCCAAATAACTGGAAGCACTGTGTTTTAAGACAGCTTCCAGCTGAAGTCTGAAACACACGTCTGCGCGATGATGAGTCAAAGAAATTAGCTTCATCAGATTGTGTATTAGACAGGCTTTAAACTAAAAAAAAGAAGAAAAGATAATTTGAAGGTACTTGTTAGTTAAAGTGACAGCAAGATGTTCATCTCATCTAACTCATCTTGGGAGTGCTGACTGATGAGCCAGCTTGTGCCCAGGCAGCGAAGACGGCCAGCAGCATCCTGGCTTGTGTAAGCAATAGTGCAGGCAGCAGGTCCAGGGAAGTGGTCATCCCCCTGTACTCAGCACTGGTGAGACTGCACCTCAAATCCTATGCTCAGTTCTGGATCCTTCACTGCAAGGCAAACATTAAGGTGCTGGTGCAGGTCTACCGATGGGCAACAAAGCTGGTGAAGGGTCTGGAAAGCAAGTCATATGAGAAATGGCTGAGGGAACTGGGGTTGTTTAGTCTGGTAAAGAGAAGACTTAGTGAGGACATTATTGCTCTCTACAGCTACCCGAAAGGAGGATGTAGTGAGGAGGGGGTCGGTATCTTCGCTCACGTAACAAGTGATAGGACAAGAGGTAACAGCCTCAGGATGTGCCTGGGGAGGTTTAAATTGGATATTAGGAAAAATTTCTTCATAGAGAGGGTGATCAGGTATTGGAACAGGCTGCGCGGGCCAGTAGTGTAATCACTGTTCCTGGAAGTGTTCAAAAACCTTGTAAGTGAGGCCCTCAGTGACATGATTTTAGTGGTGGTCTTGGCAGTCCTGGGGTAATGGTTAGACTTGATGATCTTAAAGGTCTTTTCCAACCTAGTTGACTGACTCTGTGATTTTATGATTCTAACCCAAGTTGTTTACAGCTGCAACTGTCCAGAAAAAAAAGGTGATTGCTCTAGAATGCTTAACAGTGAATGAAGGAAAAATAACACTTTTGAGGCACGGTTCACATGATTCATATGAGAAAGATACTTAAAGATGGTATGAATCACAGTGGAAAAAAAAAACTGTCTCCATTCATTGAAAAGGAATTTTAGGCAAGCAGTTTAGATAAAGACAAGATTTAGTCACAGTTACCTCTTTCTCTGGACACCTCAGTCAGATCATTGTTAGGGAGCAGACTCAATGTACAGAACATTTTGGCCAGATGGGTTTTCCAGAAGCAGCTGCTCAGATTTTTAAGTGCGTATAACAATTTGCCTTCTACTAGGAAAGTCTCCTTAAAATTTTCTGAACCACACATTTTTCATGTGCTTGCAAAATTTCAGAATTGAATACTTGTAACAAACATCAACTCTTAAACCACCATTTTTGTAATTCAATAATTTCTGAACTGTAGGTTTTCAGTGAATAAAATATATTTTAAAATTTTATTAATAAAACTAAACACATTTATGGTTTCATGCATGGTCAATCTCTCTAAGTTTTATACCTTAGCAAACTTTTCAGACAACCTGGCCTGAATTCCGAAGTCCATAATGAAGTATTTCGTGCAGAGAAGTTTGATAAAAGCTGATAATCAATTGCTCACATTTGTCCTCAAAGAGATAACACAATGTGATGAAACTGAAATCCAGCTAAAATTCAGTTAAATGTTAGGAAAAACTAGATAAACTCTGCTGGAATTGGTGCACACTGCCAACAGGGGTCATGCAATCACCATCACTTGAGTATTCAAGACGGTTCCACCCATCTATTTGGGAATGGATCAGGAGTAAAGCAATCAATCCTACTGTGATGCAAGGAGATGGACTCCATGACCTATCAGCAGTATCTTCCAGGCGAAATGAGCCCATTATTCATGGGACTAATAAAAAGTCAAAGGGGAAGCTTTTTGGGGAGAAAAAAAAAAAATAACACTCAGAATGTCTGGGTTGTTCCTTTACCAGACTTACTTTAAATACCAGACAAAAGAAGGGGAAAATAATAAATTAAAAGCATTACATGTACTCTTTTTTGTTTAAAATTACGTTTTTAGAACATTAGCTTTGTGATATAGCTTAGGGAATATAATTTTACCCTCTTTTCCCTCTTTCCAAAAGCATGGATTTATCATCTCCTACTTGGATCAAAACTGTCCGTGGCAAAATCTTTCAGTGAAATATAAAAATTAGGTACTTAAATAGTTGGGTATCATTCATTTCTTTAACTGAGCAGTCAGAGTGACTGCAGACTACAAAAGATAAATTCAAAGGACAGATCTTTAGTTATTTTCAGACTCCAAAATCCTGCTCAGTATTTACCTGTGAGTGTCATGGCCGAAAAGTGTTAATATACTAAGTGCAAATTTATTAGGGAAGCAGAACAGTCCCTTTGCCTGCAAATTCTACTGCAATGAGATAAAAATTAATCCAGTCTGTAGCCGAAATCTACAGTTCTGTGTTGTTGAATTTCACATATAATAAATTTATACTTTCACCTCAACACAAGGAAGAACTTTAGGGTTAGGATGGCAGAGCACCAGAACAGGCTGTCCAGGGAGGTTGTGGGGTCTCTGTCTCTCAAGGCATTCAAAACTGGACTGGACACATTCCTGTGTAAACTGCTGTAGGTGGCCCTGCCTTGGCAGGGGGTTGGACTAGATGATCTCCAGAGGTCCTTTCCAAACTGAATGATTCTGTGATTCTGTGATTTTGCAAACAAATATTTGGTCAGTGTAGTTCCACTTCCTAGCAATATCCCTCTGACAAAAGAGGCAGATATTAGTTAAAACAAACAAACAAAAAAATTAAAAAAAAAAAAAACACAAATCAAAACCCACAAAAAACCCCAAACAAAAAACACACCACATTGATTATAATGTTATATAATTCTAAATAGACAGTGACAGGAATTATCTGACTGCTTTCAGCCCCATTATACAGAGGTAACATGTACTAGTGGTAGTGTAATATTCCTGTGCATTTTCAGAACCCCCAAGAGCAGTTTTATGTCCTGGAAATTTTCCTTGTTATAGAGCCGACAGGGATAATGTAGATCAAGTGTACTGGAAATAAAGATTTTAAGTTGGTGTGTGACAATATTCTAATAACTCAGTCACAGATATTCAAGCAGTCATTATTTCAATTCAACTTTAATGTTTACCCAAAGAATAAAATAAATGAAAGCTGCAGCTGTTGCATTTAAGCCATTCTAAAACTTGCTTTCCAGTAAAAAAGTTATATGATTTTCTAAGCTTTTTAAGCCTCAGCAACAATATTTCAAACTAACAGTTTATTCAATTAAAAAGGAAACTTTAAAAACAGACAATATTTTTTAAGTATCTTAGCAACAGGTGATTGAATCCTTGCCTGGAACTATGAGACTAGTTTTGCCAAATAGGTTGCATTCTAACGATATCTTTCATATAGCAAATGGAATAAATCTAATACTGTTTTGGATAAGTTACACAAATTACATCATAATACAAAATTCTTTATGTGTTTTCAACAACAATAGATGATGGACCAATGAAAGAAGTGAGAAAAGAATATATTATTTTGTCCTTTCCAGTTGTAATAGCTAAATGCAGGTAGCAAGTTCAGATACTTGGACCCAGAATCTTTGCTTGAACACTTCTACCTTTCACACATAACAGCTCCAGCTCTGTCCCTGAGGCCATATCATGAATTAAGAGAGAGTCTTTAAGAAGAGATCTATGAGGAATGTTGATAAGGTACCTTGTGTCTTAAATGTCTTGAAGAATTAAGATGTCTTCTGAAGGGTGGTTGAATGACAACATAGTACTAAATTGTAAAATCTGGAGAGATCACATGTAGCCTTTTGATTTTGAGATAGATCTATGGGGATTTCTCAGTACTTATGAACTATCTACTTATTTATTAGAAATTTCCAGTGTCTGACATGAGTACTATACTATCATGTCACAAACTATTAGTCTAAAGAAACTAAGCAAGACCCAAAATGCTGCACATAGAATCACAGAATAGTTATGATCCCTTGCAAGATACTGGTCCAACACAAGTGAATGGAAACTAATTGTCTATGACTAGTGAAAATGGGGTTGAGAGATGTTTAGACATTATGGGCTCAACTCTTTCAGAGACATGGCAGCAACAATAAAATGCCTCCCTTTGGAGTATTTTATTTTTAAAAAGCAAAGCTTTTTCCACAGTGGGCTCAGAGTGCAAATGCATCTGTAAACAGAATGTATTTTGTCTTACCTATCTTAATCACAAGCTTTTTTCCTATTTCCAGAGATTCCTGCATGCCTTTTCCTTCTTTAACAGGGGAATTCTTAAGGGAAGGTCAACACATACTGTGACCAGAAAGCCCTAGCTGAAGAAAACATGAACTGCTGTAGACACAGACAAGTAATATGGCTGCTCTGTGGAATGGAATGAGCTAGGCTAGACTAGATTAGACTAGACTAGACTAGCCTAGGCTAGACTAGATGACTAGAAATTCCAGTTGTAAGGGACCAACAATTATCATCTATTCCAATAGCCTGAGCAATTGAGGGGTGACGAAAAATAAAAGCCTGATATTATGGTCGTTGTCCAAATACCTCTTAAACACGGACAGGCTTGGGGCATCAACCACCTGTCTAGAAAGCTTATTCCAGTGTTTAACCACCCTCTCAGTAAAGACATCCTTCCTAATATCCAATCTGAATCTCCCATGATGAAGCTTTGAATGACTCCCACTCATCCTGTCACTGGACACCAAGTAGAAGAGGTCTGCACTCCTCTCTCCACATCCCCTCACAGTAAGGTCACCTTCCAGCCTCCTTTTCTCTAAATTAGACAAACCTTTAGAATACCTAGAACCTTAGAATATTTGACCCCCAGCTAAAAAGAACTGGGTTCTATTTCTAGCTTTGCCTCTAGTTTGCAAAGAGATGTTGAGAAATTGCTTCTTTTCTTTGCACTTTTTCTCCCTTTGTAAAATAATATTTGTTTTTTTTTTTTTTTGACTTGATCTTTCTGATTTCTGTAAACCTTAAATATCCTGCTTTATAAAATGCAAGATAAAAAATAATTTATAAAAAAGTACCAAGAAGATTGTACTTCATATCAGATTTTACTTTTTTTTTTTTAAATTGATCAGAGTTCAGTATTAACTTGGAAAGGAAAATTAAGGCTATGTATGTATTAAAATGGGTCACAATTTCTCAGGAGGATCTAATATGAATGTATGTGGAATGTTACATATTTGTTATGCTGCTTAAAACAATATAAAAGCTTCTTCAAGTAAGTGAATATTTGAAACAATAAGGTAATTCTATACACTTCAAAATTAAAAAACGGGTATATACTCTGTTACTGCCAGATTCCTGTCATACTTTAATTCAGCTTTTAGTCATATGATATAATAGATATTTTCAGACTTTTAATGTTGAAAACAAGTTTTGAACAGTATTTATACCAGTGCACCGTTGGGAGGTAAATGAATCAAGTATTTCAATACAATGAAAAGAAATAAAAAATGAGATATAGTTGAAATAACATGGAGGCAAAGACTTACTTTCCCTTCTTTCAATATCTTAATCACAACTGAGAAGGCTGCATTGTTTTGGAGGTGAGTAACTATATTTCCATACACAGATAATCTGTTTGCAAAGAATGAAGTGTTTCCCACTTCACATAAGTGAAGAATGTTGTGTCATGCTGAGTGATGAACTGTTCTCCTTTGCCACTGACAGTGTGTCATGCTATGACTTCGAATGTACAGCAAGACGTGTTAATGTGTCAAGTCACGCCAAGTCACGCTTCCTTGGAACACCTCACTGGGTTCATAAACACAAGCTCCTGCACAAGAGACAAAATCTGAAGAGAATAAAGCAGTGCCAGTAGAAGAGACCAAACCAGTTCTGAAGGTGATGTTGAGGGCAAAAAGGTCTGGAATGGAGACCTGTAGAGAATCACAAAACCGTATTTTTCCATTCCAGAAGCTGCTGCCTGAAGGACATGCAGATGGTATTCATCCAATAAAGCCACGGGGAGTGTATGTGGGGGGAAAGTTTATGGGTCAGTGGTAAAGAACCTAAAACAGACCAAAGAAGTTGCAGGTCTACATTAAGGTCTCCTTAAGGTCTGTGTTTGCTCATTCGCTAAGGCTAATGATAAGAAATTTCAATGGGGAAATTGGAGGAACATCTTATCTTGCTGAATGTTTACAGTGTTAGAACATAATGGAGCTCACAGCAATTGCCAAGACATTCTTTGTAGAAAAGGTGAGCTTAATCTCTGAGAATAGGTTTGGGAATAGATACATAGGTTGTTCACCACTCACTTATCCATGTTCACTTAAAAATTTGGAAGACTTGAGGGAAATTAAAAGTTCAGCTAGAACTGGGATTATACTGTAAATGGCCAGAATTTTGATAAGTAAAGCACTCTGATGTAACACTGCTTTATTTTTAACTGATTCTTTAACCAACTAAAGAAATACGTCTGTTTTCTTAAGTCCAAAAGCACTTCATCCTTGCAACAGCCATAAGCTGAAAAAAAAAGTTCTTGTAAGAGTTTATCAATTGTGCTCCTGTCTCAGATGACTTCAGGAGGAGATATGTTGATGCTTGTCCAAGTGCTGTCCCTAAACCAGATCATACATTCCTCCTTCACTGTGGGAGAACTTTTCCTACTCAGAAATAGTTATTCAGAACAGAATTGTCAGGGACAATATCAAAGCACACACC
>JAOEHX010040718.1:0-24990 GCA_025448015.1 Bolborhynchus lineola
AGGGGTGACAACACCGCGTGCCCCGGGTTGACAACACCGAGTGCCCCGGGGGTGACAACACCGAGTGCCCCGGGGGTGACAGCACCGAGTGCCCCGGGGTGACAGCACCGAGTGCTCCAGGGTGACAGCACCGAGTGCCCCAGGGGTGGCAGCACCGAGTGTCCCAGGGTGACAGCACCAGTGCCCCGGGGTGACAACACCGAGTGCCCCGGGATGACAACACAAAGTGCCCAGGGGTGACAACACCGAGTGCCCCGGGGGTGACAACACCGAGTGCCCCGGGGGTGACAACACCAAGTGCCCCAGGGGGTGACAACGCCGAGTGCCCCAGGGGTGACAATGTCGAGTGTCCTAGGGGAGGCAGCACCAAGTGTCCCAAGGTGGATTGAGTGCACCAGGGGATGAGCTGGTGCCCTGGGTGCTATCACCAAGTGCACTGGGGGTGATCAAGTGTTTATGATTGTAGCACCGAGTGTGCCACGGCCACCACCTGCTCCCTGAAGTGTCATCTGGCCCTGTCACACCCCACTGCTGCTCAAGTCCTGCTGCTCTGTCATGGGTGGGGATCATTGCTGTCCTAGCAGTGTCACTGCTCCCTGGTGCTGTGCCATCACGTCCTTGCTGCCGTGTCTTCTTCAGACACTTGGACCCTCACCTGGTGCTGAGTGAGTGGTGACTGAGCTCCTCTGCCATCACTTGGACCATTCTGTCCCACCATGTGGGAAGGTGACATCATGACACTGAGCAGCCTTCTAGCCGCTAGGGAGGAGGTCACCCACCACTGGTCCTTCATGTCCTACTGCATCTATCCAGCTTTGCCTGCCCAACTGCTCCCGTGGGTGCTTGTCCTGTGCTGCCCCTTGCCCAGAGAGAAGATGTATAGCCAGAGACAGAGGACAGGAGTGTTGACCTCGGGGCTGGGAAGGCGGCAGAATATCTTGGTTAGATCAAGTTTGTGTTTTGCTCATGGAAAGCAGGACAAGAAATGTCAGTGAGTGCCAACATGATGCATGGGGAAGTGGTAAGATGTCTTCTCTGGGTCATCCTGTAGAATGCCTGATCCAGGTGCCCAGCATTCACAGCATGCAGTATCCAGGTGATCAAGAGGAGACGTTTGTTAGCTCTGGGGCAGACAGGATGCCAGCTGGAGGTGCCTCCATGGAAAGCTGCGCACTCGCTGTTGGGTGAATCTCTGCCACATTGGGAGGGACTCTCGTCTTCTGCTAAACCAACCGTTGATGTTTATAGTGGAGGACGAGGGACAAGCTCCGGCGTGGGGGACTCACCACAGCTGCTGCAACCCATCACTTGTCTTTCAGCTTCTTCCAGGAGCAAAGCAGCCAATCCCGTCCCTGATCAATGACAGGAAGAAAATAAGAGTGACCCGAAGGAGCCGGCGGCTGCCGAGGTGGCTCTCACCACCTTCTGGGGCAGCTTGATGCTGCTCCTCCGCTGTCCCCGGCCGTTGCCGCTTCGCGGCCGCCTGTCCTGCGGGGACCGGCCCACGGCCCCGTGTGGGCGGCCGCTGCCCAGGGCCGGGCAATGCTGGCCGGAGCCTCGAGAGGGAGCCCTCCGTCCGCGCCTCCGCCGTGCCACTGCCGGACCCCTGCGCGGCCCCGCATCCCCCCCGGCGCCGTCCGAGCAGGGCTCGGAGGGGGCAGGGGGTCTGACCCACGGAAGCGGGGACTCTCCCCCTCATGCCAGGACTCTCGTACTGTGCCTGTGAGGGACTGACGCCCCGCTACAGCTCCTGCCACCTTCATGGGCGCTTTGTCCCCTCTGCAGTCACAGGCACTCAGGATCCTACCCCCGAGCTTTGGGGGCATCCCCTTCTCTGGCACCGCGGTGACCACCGGGTGGCTGGGTTGGACCTCTAGTAATTGTTTTCAGACTCCCAGGATGGTTTCTACCACTAATTGAAGTCCGACTTTCATTTACAGAAGAAATTAGAGGCAGGATACATGGCCAGTATTCCCCTGCCTGGACCCCACTGCCCATCAGGCTGCCCCTGGGTTGTGCCTTCCCCGCGCCTCAACCTGCACATAGCCAGTTCCAGATAAGCCAGTGCTTTTCCAAACATCACCCCAGGGCTGGCTCAGCTATGCAGGCGCAGCTGTGCAAACAGCTTCACCCCATGTCACAGCAGCTTTGGCTGGCTTGGAACCTGCGCTGGCCAGCCCTGGTTTGGAGTGTCCCCTGAGGATGCAGGGCAGAGCGGTGGGGACCCCTGCAAGGGCTAGCAGCAGGTTGTGGCAGGTTGGAGCTTCCCTATGGCCAGTGCCAGTGCTGAGGCTGGACTTTATCCTGGCATGTGGCCCTGCTCCTGCTCGGGCATGTGCCATCCTGCTGCCATGGTGCAGTTTCTTGGGGTTCTTTGTCCCCTACGTGGGGGCAGGGGGTCTGGCTGTGCCCTGGTTATGCCGGCTGTGTGGGGTGCATTGCCATGTCCTGCTGGGACCCTGGAGCTGGGGCTGGGCCAGTGCCACCGCTCTGATGGAGTGTCCCCATCACCACTCAGTAGAGGTGAAAGGGCAGCTTAGGCGGGTCTCTTGTCCTCAAACCTGCCACTCAGCCGGGTCAGGTGATGGGAAACACCAGGTCTGAGCTGAGTTTGGGTCCTCTGTGGGGCCAGGCATCTCCAGGTTGGGCTCTGCCAGCTCCAGCAATGTTGTCTGCCTTCTCTCCTGCCTGCAGACCTACATCCCAGCCATCGTGGACCCTTGGGGGAGATGCAGGGTGGCAGGCAGTGCACCTGGCATGTGTGGTTATGCTTGCATTTCTCAGGGCTTGTGCAGAGCCCCCCTAGCCTTCAGGGTGGGACTAATGCTGCTGCTGGGGAAACCAATGCTTGTTTTGGATATTAGGAACAATTCCTTCCCCAGAGGGTACTCAGGCATTGGAACAGGCTGCCCAAGGCAGTGGTGGAATCACTGTTCCTGGAAGCGTTCACACACTGTGTAGACAAGTTCCACAGTGCCGTGGGTTAGTGGTGGCCTTGGCAGTGCTGGGGAGTGGTTAGACTTGATGAGCTTAAAGGTCTTTTCCAACCTGGTTGACTGTGATGCTATTAGTCCGTGGAGGGAAGTCCTTAAGACTCTACATTCAGGAGCTGCAGGACGCTGGGTCCCAGGATCTTGTGTGCCTCAGAGACTTGCTGGGTTGTCCATGCAGCCACACATGAGCTCAATGGCATCACTTGCGATGGACAGCAGGTTCTAAGCAAGGCCACAGAGGGAGGCACATGCAAGAGGCTTATGTTTTTGTGGGCACCCTGACATGTCCAGGTGGATACGCCCCTGCATCCTGGTCCATCAGCATCAGTGATGGCTCTGCTTGTGAGGTGAGGGATGGGACACGGCTGGAGGCTGCAGTGAGCATCCTTGTTAGCTCCATGTGTGTCCAGCTCCTGCTCTGAGCGGCTCCTGCTGGCATCGGCTGCTAGGAGCTCACAAGAGTCACAGAGACACCAGCTCAAGCCCAGGTGCTCCCCTGCCAGGGCTGCATTGGCACCCACATCCATCCCTGGAGTTTATGGAGCAATCAGACCCCTTCACCTTGTAATTTGCCAGCTCTCCCAGCTGCCTCCCCCCTGCCTCCCTCACTCCAGCACCACAGCCTGGTGCATGACCCTGCCTGGGAGTTGCTCTGCCCCACACAGCCACTTGGGACAAAGGGCCTGGAAGGTCCTGGGTACCACGATGACCAAAAGACCCCCCTAGAGTAGCACCATGCTGCCTTCATCAGCACTTCAGAGTTCAGCTTCTGCATGTAGCCTTCAGACATGACAACTGGGTGGGAACAAAATATTCGTGCCCTTGGGTGCTCAGAGCCTGGCACTTGGGTGTTTTCCAGTCCCTTGGTCTGGAGATGGGAAAGACATTTTCCCTGGGGTCAGGCAGGGGGACAGATGCTTGATGGGGCCAGTTTGGATTCTGGCAGCTCCTGGCTCAGGGGACCACATGATGTCACCCCTGACTCCCCTGCTTTGACCCTGTATCTCAGGAAGTGACTGCCCCCTCCTGGGGAGCACCAGGCACAGAGTGAGATCCAGGGGCTGGAAGTGGGAGTCAACGAAGTTCAGCTCAATAATAAGGTGCACGGAGAAGGAATTAATGAGAGGATTAGTGGCCGTAAATAAAGGATTTCTTGTGACTTGTAAGAGATGACTCAGTGCTTTCGGTGGGGCTGGCTGTAGTCCAAGCACACAGTATGGTAAGCCCTGCATAGTCTGTGAGGTCCATCTTGATGATCCTGAAGCACTTCTGGACATCTGGTGAGGTCAAGCCATCTCAGTTCTCCCTGCACCAGTACTTAGGTGGTACTTGAGTATCCAAATCTTAAAAATAACTCTGTAATTCCCTCCACCAGCACTCAGCTCTACAGATACTCGGGAAGGAGGATGAAATACTGCACCCAATTGCCCCTATTTATTTTATCCTCAGGCTCTTGCATTACCTCCTGGATCCCAGGCAGGGGGGTCCGTGAATCCCAGTTCTGCTGTGAGCCCAGAAGCTCGCTTTTGGTAGAAGGGACAAGGATCCTTTGGTCACTTCACCCTCTGCCCATCGTGCCCAATGAGGATTGTGGGGTTCCTTTGGAGAGTGGAGCCAAATAGGCCAAACCATTATTTTTTCTTGTCTTGGGCTGAACCAGAGCTGAACTTTATCAATTCCAACTGGAACGAAGTCACAACGCATGGACCATGTATCACAGTCAGGGAAAGCATGCACAGAAAATAAAGAAGTGTCCTGGGTTGACCAGCAGAGAGCAGTGGGCTGAGAAGTTTTGGTTGATGGTGACCATGGACTGAGAGCTTGTCTGTCCTAGAGCCTGGTGGCACGTTCTCTTATGGTACAAACCATGTCAACCAAACTCCTGGCTGTGGAGTTTTCCCTCCCTTTGCTGAAGGATCTCAGGTTTGGAGGGGTTTGCCGCAGGATTGCATCTTTGGATTTCCTGGCTTGGGCTGTTTGTCTGAATGCTCTCCAGTCCATGCTGATCCAAATGACCTGGTTAGGCAGTCTAGTGGTGGGTCTATCCTAGCTTACAGTTGCAGCTGGAAAAGGATGTGCAATTAATGTCTTGGAGAAGGAAGGAAGGAGAGCAGCAAAATGAAGTCTACAGACTGAGAACTGCTATGTAATAACTCCTGGGGCAGCACAGCTGCCTGGTCCTTTAGAAACAGTTTTAAGGGAGAGGCTAGGAATCTGGCAAAGTGGAAATCTCTGCAATTATCTCAACAAAAAGGAGGAGGGGCCCAGACAGCGCTGAATCATTAGAGACAGGGTAACATGAGTGCATGGGCAGATGCAGCATGATCTGCTGGAGGTGGCCCATACATTCCAAGGCTCTGCAGGGAAGGTGAAGGTGGTCCCTGGTGGTCCCAGTGCTCCTGGGGAGGTGTAACCACAGCTCTGGGGCTGCTAGATGGTTACTTTCCTGTTCTGCTTAGGCATTGTTTGGGGAGCGCAGCTGGCACCATGGCAGCAGGGCTGAGGGCTCAGCATGGGCTGGGCTGGAGTTCTGGGCAAAGGGCCTTGGGTTAAAGCCCATATTTTCAGATGCTGGATGGTGGGCTTTTGTCTCACAGCACTCTGAACACTAAATCCACGCCTGTGGATTACCTTTGAGAACACGCAAAGAAGGAGCTCACATGGGTTCAAAGGGTGGGTTCAGCTCAAGTTCATGGAAGAAAACTCCACCAGAGTTTATCACACAAAAAGGGTCAGCTCTGGCTCAGGAGATCCATGAAATGATACAAGCTGGGAAAGCACGTGAGGATGTGTCACCCTGTGTGGTTCCCGTGCTTCTGCTGTTCACATTCACTGGTGATGTATAGCAAAATGCAGTGACTTGGGGCACCACTGTGTTCTTTCTCTAGGAACAAATCTCCTTCTGCAGCCAGGGACAAGGCATGTGTAAACCCCCATGGCTGATCCTTGGCTGCAGGAAGGCGTTCAACGCTGTTTCACATTGAATCACCTGGGACTATTGTGACCCCCAAAGTGCAAGCCTCAACATCCCCTGAATGAAGACCATGCATCTGTGGACTTCACAGCCCTGTGAGAAGCCTTGAAGGACCAACTCAGAGCTCAGAATAGTCCTGATGTGTGCAAGAAACGATCTTCCAAAAATATTAGCCCCATGACCCACCTCATTAAGGGAGATGGTATGAAGGGAACTCCCAGGCAAGAAGATGCAGCTGGGCTGCTCTTGTTGGGAAGGAGCAGGGCTGGAGAGCAGCATTGGGAAGGCCCTCCTCTGATTGACCTCATCTAGTGAAGTGCAATTGCTCTTCTGGCATGTCTTAAATCTGGGACTCAAGATGACAACTGGGAAGTACTGGTGTCAGAGGACACTCCTGTGCCCAAAGCCCTACGAGGATGTCTCCAGATTTGTCCTGTCCCTGCTTTTGAGGGTTGGTCTCTCACAGCTCACTTGGCACCACACGCTTGGCCAAGCCAGAGACAACCCTCCTCTTCCAGAACAAGTACTCATGTCCGCTCTCTGCTGCAGCTGTCCTGCCAGGAGGCTCAGGCAGGAAGGTCAACCCTTGGTATTACAGCCAAGTGACCCTCACCAGGTTTGGTTGCAAACAGTGAGTCTCCAGTGGGCCTTGGAGAAGGATGTCTGGCCTGGGGTGCACCATGGGGTGTTGAGGACCGCTGAGCTTCATGTGCCTCAGCTCTGACATAAACCATGGCAGAGCTGAGTGGAAGAGATCTCAGGAAGTCCCTAGTCTGAGCTTTACTACTGCCAACACCAGGGATCAGCCTGATGCCAGGCTCTGTGCTGGGGCTTGGTGGGCTGTGGTCAGCAGGAGCAGTGAGCTACGGCAGTGCCCTAGCTCCTGGCTGGGACAGGAAGAAGCACAACACTCCTCATTTGGAGCTTTCTCCTGTGGTCCCCATGGGTTGCAGAGGAGCCTGGTCCCTTTCTGGGATGTGGATCAGCAGGTAAACCAGGTGCTGGGGATGTGTCTGAATCTAGCCCCAGGGTGGGGATGTAGCTGGGCTCTGTGTGCTTTCTTGCAGCTTGCTATAGAGCTGAGCTTCCTTGCTGGGTGGATGGAGCTCAGTGCTTCACCTCAAGCCACCAGCACACTCTGGCTGCTCACCACTGCTTCCCAAAGCGT
This sequence comes from Bolborhynchus lineola, assembly GCA_025448015.1. Classification (NCBI taxonomy): domain Eukaryota; kingdom Metazoa; phylum Chordata; class Aves; order Psittaciformes; family Psittacidae; genus Bolborhynchus; species Bolborhynchus lineola. The sequence goes on from JAOEHX010040718.1 coordinate 7,136, forward strand.
TGGCTATACATGGGGGTCCTTGCTGTGACCCATTGCCCTCCTGTCAGGCAAGGAGATACATACACAGCTTGCAAGCTGTGCACAGCACAGATGAGCTGAGTGATGCCAAATCTGTTTCTTGGCCCCTGGTTCCTTGACCATCTCGCCAGGTATGGAACTATCCCAGCTATTTCCTGTTGTACTAAAAAAAATAATTAAAAAAATTAAATAACACAACCCTTTTTGATATGAATACACACTGCAGCTGCTCAGCCCCCTGGCTGGACAAGCAGCATTGCAGACAGATTGCGTCTCGTGGCAGCACAGCCAGCACCCCAGTGCCCTGCTTGTTCCCTTTGGCAAGGGGAGCAGGAGGGGCTGCCATGGTCATGGCCCAAACCCAGCTCCAGTCACTGCTGGAGTGATTTATGACCCGCTTTCCTCCTCCTGACAAGCACATCCTGGGACAGTGCACTTCTGCACTGAGCTGGAGTGGGGACCTTGCTCTGGCTGGAGCCAACAGTGTCCCATGGAGCTGCCCCATCCCCTTGCCAGTGCTCACGGGCAGCCTACCAGTCCTGGGAGACTGGGATTCAGGGGTGATGAGGAACCCCCTCCTCAATGTATTTTCTCAGGGACTAGTTTATTCTTTCTGTCCTGTGATGAGAGCACTGAGGGCCTGATATCTCACCCCATAATCCCACATTTGCAGCCTTCTCACAGCCCTGTTCCCAGGCTAGTGTGATGGGTGCTTCCCAGACCAGAAACCTGCCCAGGCGAGGAAACCCATCCCCGATGTACAGCTCTCTGCAGGGTCTGTCACTGCTGGGATGGGGGGCAGGCTGTACCCCAGGACCTTTGCTATGACAGTGCTGTGCAGGGTGTGGGGCTGGTGGGCACAGATGCATGGCCCTGAATGGTGTCATAAGAGCCTGAATGCGTCAGTGATGTACAGCTCAGGTCAATGCATCCCTCTCAGAGCAAAGTCAATGAGTCAATGAGTCCTCATGCTTGTCCCTGATTGCCCTCTGCAAGCGTGGCTGGTATTGGTGGGGGAATAGACACAAGCGACACTGTGGTGGGGAGCAAGCCCTGGAGACCTGATGGTCACTGGGGCTGATGGCGTTTTGAGCTCTCTGATGGGGCTTTGGGTGTGAGTAGCTGTTTTCCCGCCAGCCCTGCCAGACATCCATCCCGGCTTGAGGCAGCAGGAAGGCCGAGTCACGCTCGAGCTCAGGGCTGCATCCCTGGGTGCTCTGAGGCTCTGTCCTCCATGTGCCTTCAGCTCCCACCCTGCCAGCCCTGGCTGCTTGCCCCTGTGCTCATGCTTCTGCTCAGGGCCCACCCTGGATCCCCTGGCTTGGCCCTCAGCATCCTGATTTTGCAGAAGGCAGAGCAGCAATTTGTACAGTTTTGGGGTGCAACCTGAAAGGGTGAATTGCCTCAGGTCACCTGCCATGGCCAGAGCTATGCAGCAAAAGGGCTGTGTCTTGCCCGGCTCAGACTCCATCGCTGCAGCCAGTCTGCAAAACACCCCCAGGCATTCATTAAGTAGGGAGGCCTTGAGCACCACTTGCAGCCATGCTGTGAGGGGCAATGCTGGGAAAGTGTGTGTGGTCTCAGACCCCTCTTTCCAGCAGCCTGTGGGGGCACTGGGCATAGCCCCAGGGTGGCGTAGGATGCTCGCCCAGCCCCAGGCTGGCAGTGCTCTGCATAGGTCCATGGAATCATCCTCAGGTGCTAGCAGCCCTATTCGACTGTGGGCATGACCTGGCTCCTGGCTCTCTGGGGCAGCATCCAGCGGGCAGGGGATGGTGCCTGGGACCCTGTGCGTGTGGTAGGCCTTTTGTTATTTTGTCTGCTCTTTCACCCCTGTCAAAAGCAAGCTATGGTTTGCATTCCAGTTTCACTGTAATTGTGCTGTTATCTCTCTGCCAGGGTCTGGTTTCACTCATGCTTTGGGTTGCTGAATGGATGTCTCTGTTAGCAAGGGCTGTTCCAAAGCTTTCCCTGTCTCTGCCTTTTCCCACTTCATGTGCTGCCCTCACAGACCTCTGCATTCCCTTTGGCGCTGAGCCCACAGCCCCAGCAGTACAGACAGGGTAAAGGCTCACAGGAAGCATGGACCTGCAGACCTGGACCTACCAGTCCTCATCAGCCAACCATCCCCTGGCAAAGACATGGGTCTGTTTTGGCCAGGAGTGATGTAGCAGGACCATGAGGGTGAGGAGGAGGTGGAGGAGAGGAGCAGCCGGGAAGGGTGCCAGAAGCTACACCGTTCCATGGTGTGGTAGCCTCCCTTGCTGGGGTACAGCAGGATGACCACAGGGGATGGCTTTACTGGTTGCAATGTGGGGAATCCTCAGAATTTTTCCTGATGCAAATTTCCCCCCCACACACCCAAAAAAAAAAAAAATGCGGTCAAAAATGAGAACAGCAGTTGGTGGGACACCCACCCCTGCAGATGTTCAGGTCTTGACTGGACGTGGCCCCAGCCAACATCATCCCATTGGACCTGCCATGCCGGGGGGAGTGGGGCTGGACTGGGAACCTCCACAAGCCCTCTCAGCCTCAGTCGCTCTGTAATTTTCTGGTGGCAGGGATGCTGGTCCAGGAGACACTTGAGCCAGAGGGGCTGACGGTGCTGAGGGATGGCACCAACGGGGCTGCCACAAAAGGGGCAAACCATGAAGGAGGATTGCAAAAAAAGTGCAGAGATGATGTAGGATGCGGACTGCTCCTCGAGGGTGCCCTGGGACCCTGGCCTCATTACCCAGCACTGTGCTGTTCAGTGCAGACTGGTTAAAGCTGTTTTTCCAGTGTACTTGTCTGGGATGTGATGTTCCTACTGGCTCTGGCACCTGGATGGTTCTGACCCTCCAGAATAGGTCTGCTGCTGGAGTTGCACATACTCTCCCATGTACCAGAGCAGCTCATGGACACGGCCGGTGCCCCAGGGAGGATCCTGCTCCTCCATCACACTGCAAACTTGTCTTTCCACACTGAACTCTCCAGCTCTCCAGTGCCCACATTTCAGTTTTGCAGACCCTTCAGAGGATGACCAGCCACGGGATCCCCACATTCAAGGGCTTTGCTTCTCTGCTCCTACATCTCCCTGTGCAGCAGCAATCCTGCCCCTCTGGACCTGGTGGCCCTCGGGCTCAGGAATGGACCCTGAGCCCCGTCCTGGGGCAGCTGTTGGCCACATAAACCAGGACACATGTCTGCCCCCTGGCAGTCCCCAGGCATTACTCCATATGCTGGGCCAGTGCTGGTGTGACACAGCTCAGGACACTGAGATGCGTGTGGGTGCTAATCTTCAGGGCCATCAGGCCAGGCATGGAACCAAAATCCAGCTCTAATTGGCCTTTTCCAGTAATTCTTCCTGAGAAAACAATTAAGTTTCTCAGGCAAGAGATGTTCTTTGCAAATGGTCTGTGCCAGATGCTTTTGCTTTTTTTATCTGTGGTATTTAAGGATCTTTTCCGAATAGTCACTCATTATTTTATGAGGCACAGCCCGGCTCTGCCTGCCCTTTTGAAGCTCAGTATCACACTCGTGTCCGTTTGCTGTCTCAGGGCTTCCCTAGCTCTATGTGTGGCTCTTTTCATTGTTTGTTTTTGCTTGTTCTCAATAAACACTCTCGATTGGTGAAGGGCTGGTCCATGAGAGACAGGGCCAGGAGCAGGGCTGGCTCCAGCCCTCCCGAGACTGCCGAGCCCGTGTGTACTGCAGCAGGACTGAGGTCAAAGCTGGAAGGATCTGCAAGAGCCACTTGCAGGGGCCAGCAGCAGCCTGGCCTGCGCCGGGCTCCTCCGGCTGTGGAGAACATGAGCTGGGGTGGCCACAGCCACTATGCACTGCTCACGGCCTTGATTCTCTTCATCGTTCCCCACTGCTGGGAATCATAAAGCAGCAGTGCTGCTGATGGGCTCATAGTCCTTTGTCTCCTCACCTGGGAGTTTTATGACTCCACATTCCTGCCATCTTCTTCCGGTGGCTTCAGTTCATCCTTCGGGACAGTCTGTCCTCTGTTTTCCCAGCCTGGGTACCCATTGAGGCTGCACACAGATGTGTTAGAGCATCCTGATGAGTTGCTAATCTGAGTGCTGCCAATCCGTGCCCTTCCCAGGGCTGTGTGTCCACCACATGCCCACATATACCCATCTATATCAGCCTCAGTGCTATTAGATCCAGTCCTGGGAAAGGGAGGTTTGGGGAATGGCACCACAGGAGGATGCAGCACTTGCATTGTTGGGGAACAGCACCCAGGGAGGGATGTAAAGGCTTGTGTCTCTTGGAAGGGGTGTGTTAACAGAGCAAAAGAGAGCATCTGGATGGGATGTGGTGTAGGGCGAGACAAGCTGGGGTTTGGGGTGAATTTGTGCTGTCTGTGTGGTGTCTGGACACTAGAGCTGGATGTGCCCCAGTCAGCACAGTCTCTAGCATCTTGCCCAGTGGCTCAAACACTGCTGGCTGCTCCTTGCAGAGGATCTGGACTGCGGTGGGTGCTGTTTGAGTGGTGATGTCCCAGTGTCACCTTGCTTGGCCTTTCCTGGAGAGAGGAGGAGGTGTGTGTCCGGGCCCGGGGAGGATTATGGGGATGAAGCTGGTGCACAAGGTGTGGGGTCAACAGGAGCATCCTAATGCAGCAGCCCCACAGCAGGTCCCAAACTTCTAGTGCCATCACATCATTTTCCTGGTCAGAGTGGGTAGCAGCTCTGGGAACCTGGATGATGGCATCCCTCCTTGATTCACACCCATCACTCTTAGCCTAAGGGCTATGCCAGAGGGAAAGAAAACCCATGGCAGGTGTTCTTGTGGGTTGGGATGACCTTTCTCAGTGGGCTCCATCCCAGGGATTCAGTCACTCCATAAATCTCCCTTCCTCCGCAGTGCGGACCATGGCGAGGCAGCCCTGACTCAAGGCTGGGAGTGTCCAGCTGCGGCCGCTATCTCAGCGGAGGAGTCGTGTATGGGGATGCCAGCATTTCCAGGCGAGAGACAATTGTGCTTTTATTTCCCTGCCACATAGGAAAAATAATAAACATTCCTTGGGTTTGTTTTCAGGCTGCTTTGTGGAATAAATCTCAGACTGTTGTCTCCCCGAGCTCCCCGGTCCTGTAGAACTGCCTGTTCTCACTCCATGAGTCACCAACGCCTGCGCTGCTGCTGACAGCTCCTTCAAAACCCTGTGCGGTGGCCCAGGGGGTGCTCCACGTTGGATGTGCCATGGATATCCAGAGCAGAGCTGCTCCACAGCCATGGGGACATGGACACCAGTGTCTGCCAGGATTGATGAGACTCCCAGGACATCTCTTCTGCCAGCAGCAGCCTTGACAGCCCTCATCACCTTGTCCTTTGGACCTGGGTCATCCTGCCAGGGTCCTGAGTCTGACAGTGTGACATAGAATTGCAGACTGGTCTGGATTGGAAGTGACCTTAAAGCTCACCCAGTTCCAGCCCCTGCCATGGGCAGGGACACCTTCCACTAGAGCAGGTTGCTCCAAGCCCCATCCAGCCTGGCCTTGAGCACTGCAGGGATGGGGCAGCCACAGCTTCTCTGGGCACCCTGTGCCAGTGCCTCAGCACCCTCACAGGGAAGAGCTTTTGTCCAAGAGCTCATCTCAATCTCCCCTCTGGCAGTTGAAGCCATTCCCCTTGTCCTGTCCCTACAGACCTTTGTCCAAAGCCCCTCTCCAGGTTTCCTGAAGCCCCTTCAGGCATGGGAGCTGCTCTGAGGTATCCCCTTAAGGACCTTCTCTTCTCCAGGCTGAATCAGCCCAGCTCTCTCAGCCTGGCTGCAGAGCAGAGCTGCTCCAGCCCTCAGAGCACCTGCAGCAGATCTTCAAGGTGAATGGTCTGTCCTGTGGGACGATGTCTCTCCTGTAGAAGGCCAGCACTGTGCTGGAGCCAAGTGGCCTTTCCCATCTCTTCTGTGTGGGTGGGAAAGAGATCCAAGGGATGCCATAGCATACTTTCCTTCCACCTGTGGGAACATCTGTCAGCAGTGTCCATTTTGGTGTGGTGGGTGGCCCTCTCCTGCATGGCACAGAAATCTTGGCCTGATGTAGACCTTCATGATGGAGATGTGGCTCCACGAGGAAGCAGATGACTATACGCTTGTCTCAGCTGATCCCCACAGATGCATCTGGTCACCCCAGGATGTTCGCTGAGAAGGAATGGTACATGCAGTTTGTGCTTGGAAACAGGTCAGATCACTGCTGATGGGCCAGTCACACGTGGTGCTTGGTAGCATGAGTGTGGGAGACAGGACAGGCACCTTGTGAGCAGTGGTTCTTCATGTGACCAACAACAAAACATTACCCACATCATCTCCAATGCCTAATAAAGCATGCCCAGTGCCCAGCTGCTTGTGAAAACCTCACAAATCTGGCACCCAAACCTTGCCAACTTTCCTCCTGCAGATGATCCCACCACCTGGGAGATCAAGGAGGTCCTGTGAGCTTGACATGGACCTTATGTGTGAGTGAGGGGAGCTGGGTGTGCACAGGACTTTGGGGCAGCGGCTGCTGTATGGTCCCTACTGTGAGAGAACTGAGCCCCTTGGCACAAGTTTGGGGCATCAGAGTGCCAGAGCATGTCTTATGGGGAGGGATGGGGCAGGGGAGTCTCCAGGAGGTCAGAGTGTGCACATGGCTGGTGTTTGACCTCAGCTGCAGAATCACTATGCACATGCCTCAAAAATAGCTGGTTTTAGAAACATGAAGTCTCCTCATGCTATTACCCAACACTGGATACAAATATAGTGGCAGCAGTCAGTCGAGTGAAACTATCGCCAGAAATAGTAGGAGTTATGGCCAAAAAAACAGCTCTTTCTGAACGAAGGTAGCTGGGAGGGACTTGGTCCTCTGGGCTTCCCAACATGTGGCAAAGGATGAGTCTGAACTCAGGGTGGTTTCAGAACTGTCTGTGGTGAATAATGAAAAAACAAAACCCAAAGGTATTTTACTACCGCACAGGGAGGGAAAAATGGGATGAAGAATGAATGAAGTCCTGTTGCCAGGAGGGGTTGTTCAAGCACAGGAACAGCTGATAAGCTTGATGAGCACCATGACCCCAAGCACACAGTGGCTGCGGGAAGATGCCCTGGCTCAGCCAAAGGGCAGGAGAGGAGCAGACACCACCACTGACAGCTCTCGCATCTGCACGCAGCCCCGCAGACAGCCTAGCTTCTTTCATGAGAGATGGGGTCTTTTAGATTGCAGTTTACGGGAAAGGCTTGTGGAGGGAGAGAGGTCTTTCCCTGGAGATGCTTGATAGGGGCTGAACGGATGTCATGCGCAGCCAGCAACATAACTTCTTGCTTGGGAGCCTCTAAAAGTCATAGATTAGAGGTGGTCATTAGGGAAACCCCTGGTCACTGTCAGGGTGAGGAACAAGCAGCTCTGCCCTGCTAATGACGTGCTAGTTGCTGGGCTCAGGTGTGGGGGATCTGTAAGTGCACTCACCTTGGGTACCAATGCACAGTGTGCACAGTGTTTATTTGGCCATCTGAAAGACCAGTTTGCTTAAATGCAAAACAATCACTGGCATGACCAGCTGTGTCTCTAAACAGAGTGGGAGGTGTTAGCAAAAACTGGGACTTGTTCAAGGATATTCCAACAGTGCCCCAAAAGCCATGATTTCATAGACCAAAATAATTCTCCAAGGGCAGAAGCTGTTGGAGGTGGTTTGTGCGTGTGTGGAAGGACCGCTCTGCCCCCAGTGATGCAGTAGGTGGGAACCAGGCAAGAGCCTGGCCAGCATCTGGGGTAGCGGGAAGGAAGCTGAACAAAGGCTGAACACTACCTTGGAGAAGGCAGTGTGCCTTCCCCTCTTCCTCATCTTCCTTCTGCTTCAACCATGCATTTGGAGGGGTGACTCATGCTGACCCAGCAGAGTCAGATGATGGGATGTCTGGTGGTCTGGAGTGAGCGGTCATCGGATGAGAGAAGAGACCTTGATGGCATCTCCTGGGACAACAGGACTATGGCAGCTAGTGAAGACTTTGGAAAGGGTTTGCCCTTAGACCCAGCAGAGCCACCAGCTTCCTGGCTGGTCTGCTCCATCCAGCTTGGGAAGGTTGTTGGCAGATTATGGTTCTGGGTGTGGTGATGAAGTACCCAGGGTTAGCATTTCAAACAAAGGCCCTCTGGTCCATGGGATCAGCAAGATAAACTCAATCCCACCTGTGCTGCCATCTCGTGCTGAGCAGGCAGGAGACATCTCCTACATGGAAAATGCTTCCTGCTGAGAGCCTGGGATGTATCAAAACCCAAGGTCCAGCCCATGGGCTGAGAAGGTAGAGCACCCCAGGGAAGCTGGTGAAAAGGGATGGCAGAAGCTGCATGAAGAACTGCTGCCAAAGAAATCAATGAACTGTCAGTAGCTAATGGCAGGGAAAAGTCTTTGAAAATTTACATTTAGAACAAGCCAAACCCAGTCCCAGCCCTGTGCAAAACAAATGGAGTCGAATTGTAACAAGCAAACTTGTAAGTATTAAATAGATGACTCCAGTCTGTGCCTGAGTCAAAACACAGAGACACATTCAATCCTTGCGGGGGTTTAAGAAATTAGCATCTGTAATGGAGGAGGCTGTGCAACCACAGACCAACAGAAAAGATTAACTTACACCCTCGAGCTAGGAATGAGCTGCTGCAAGAGTCCCGGAAATGCTGATGCCAAAAGACAGGATGACACTGAGAGACGGAGACCTGCCAGGAGCCAGGGCTTGATGGCCCAAGGGGGCACACGGGCATGCAACCAACTGTAGTGTCCAGTCATTGTGGACCCTGATGCCATGGGCTGGGAAATAAGCATTTTTATAGGTACTTGCACATAAAGATGTTTCCTGGTGGGAGAGGCTTTGAGAGTGTTTACAAATTCATGCTATGGTCCACTGGCTGGAAACCTAATTTAGACAAATTCAAGCTTCGAAACAAGCTGCAGTTTCCTACTTCTTGAAGGTTGTCAGGCACCGGGGGAGATTTTTGCTGTTGCCTGGAGCTTTGGTGCTGCAGCACAAGGTCTTCCTGCAAGCCAGGCTTCGGTACAGTTTGTAGGAGAAATTCTCCAGGGAACCTTTGCTGACAAGGATCAAAGTTCATCCTGTTCCTTCATAACCCTTGTGGGGAACTGGCTGGTGTGATCATGGTCTGCACAGATTTCTGATCAGCCTCAGGGCTTCAGGCAGCATCAGGGTAGAAGACATGGGGGTGCTTCAGCCTGATCACTGCAAGGCTACATGCTGCAGAGGAGAGGGAGGCATGGTGTCTGCTTACAAGCCACAGCAGCATTACACTACTGAGAGCCACTCCAGGCTGTCCAACAGGAGCAGCAAGAGCATGGATGGAGATTTTCAGAGCAAGAGCAAGTGCCTGCTCGTGTTCCCATCCTCCCTGGTAAGGACAGGCTTCCAAGAGAGGATTGAGCAGTTTTAATATGGGGAAAAGGGCTTTACCCTTTGGTGGGGGTATCCAGCTAAGCAAAGAGTCAGGCTGCTTGGAAGGAGAGTAGATCAAAGCAAAGAGCTGCTTGGGCCACAGGCTACCCAGAGGACCATGAAACCAGGGTGGTGGTGGAAACTGGAAATAATGCAGGTGATGGAAAGACAGTGCAGAGGAGTGGAGGATGCTATGGGATAGAGATACAAACCACCAAACACAATAATTCAGATAAGCAGCAGACAGTGCTAGGGATGAGGATACAGCTGGTGGTGCTTAACCCCACCAGTGTACCTGCAAAAGGAGCTCACCTGGTGTGAAAGACAGTCTCCATCTGCTTGTGTCCACCCAGCAGCAGTGCCCAGAAGATGGCACAGGCAGGGTCAGGCACTCAGTGAGTTTCTTTCCCTGGAACATCAACCAATGTATTTGAGCCCCGTAAGTCACTGTTACAGGAAGTTCATTGCACTGGATCACTGGCTGGCACTAAATCACCCCAGCAAGTAGAGTGCTGGGACTCATTCCCAGTTTCCATCCAGGACAGGACCAGCTGAGCCTCCAGTGCCAGGAGATGGTACCTGCTGCTCTGAAAGCTCTATCCTCCTGCTGGGAATATGTCCTGGCAGAACAGGAATAGCTGAGAGTGGGACTGTGACCCTGCAGCCAAACCAGGTGGTGGGCCCAGGGGAAATGTGCTGGGAAAGGTCTCCTTTCCCACATCACTGCTCTGGGTTGTGGCAGGGCTCCCAGGGTGGTGGTAGCACCACGCCAGCTCGCAGGTGTGGATGCAGCCTCCCACAGTGCCTGTGTCCCTGCCTGGGGCTGCACTACCACATCCCCCCCCCCCCCCCCGCCCCAGCCTCTCAGCCTGGTGTGGGACCTGGGGATGGTCCTGTTGACTGCGGTGCTGGGATGTTCCTGCCTGGCTCCCCAGGGCTTGGCTGGTGGCTTCCACCACCTGATGCCCAGCTCAGCAGGGCTGTGCTCAGCTCTGTCCCACTGACCTCCCTGGGGAGCAGCTCCACAGTTCCCATCCAGCCCCTTCCAGCCCTGGGGAGAGGTGTCCACTGCCTGCTCTATCTCACTGTCTGGGAATTTCTCCTGTGATTTTGCCTAGGCTTTGCTGTCCTTATTTGCACCTCTTTAGGCTCATTTATACCCTTGTATCATCTCCTCTCCTTCTTGGTGCATCTCCTCTCTGCCAGCTGCCCTCAAGGCCTCTTTTGCTCCTGGACCTCTTCTGATGGCCCTGGGGCTGTTGTTCAACACCACTGAGAAGGTCCATCACCTCTCCCTGCTCACCCCTTTGCCAGGGTCTGTCTCTGAACCCACAAAGCTGCCTCAACACCTAGCCTCTGTCCTGCTGCAAGCTGCCCACTCAGTCCCCCACCCTGCTATCCTTGTGCCTGTCCTGGCCCTGCTCACACCCCCTGATTCTGAGGCTGTTTTTTGCTTTTCATCTGTTTCTGAGCTCAGGCTGCAGCCAGTTGGGTACCTGCATTTTCAAACTAGGTGCAGTCTGCACGTGTTTGCCTGTTTCTCATCCTTTCTTGCAGTTCCAGGATAATGCGGCACATCTGGATTCCTTGCATCCAGCCCCCATCTGTTGTGCCGCATCTGGATTCCTTGCATACAATCCCTGTCTAACAAGATGTGTCTGGCTTCCCAGCATGTGATTCCTAGATAACAAGTCACTTCTGGATTTCCTACATGTGATTCTTGGATAACATGGCATATCTGGATTCCTTACATTCAATTTGTGGACAATATGGCACACGCTGTCTCTGGCCAAGGCTGGGACTGGAACAGGACTTTCTCTTTACAGTTTGAAGGCTTCTTTTTTTTTTGAGAAAACAAAGGTTTGACCTGAGTTGCTGCTGGCTCCCATCTCCCTTCTACCTCAGCTTCGGCTGCTCTTGGCTGCAAGCCTGGCTTGAAAACAAAGATCCTATCTCTCCCCGCCCCCTGGGCTTTTGGATTGCTGGCAGTGGACACACTGCCCCTCGCCAATCAGTGCTTACAATAATATTTTTCTCTAGGATTGAGCTTGGAATAACTTTGTTTTGACATAATCTGAACTAATGTCTCCCTGGCAATGACAGTAAACACTTGACAATAAGTCGCAGAGCAGCCCTGAAGCTCTGCAGAAGGGGCTCCAGCGGCTGGACATGAGGGAGAGGGTACAGGGGCACTGCTAAAGGGTGATGACAGGGTGGGCCATAGCCCTTTGCACCCTTTCCCCTCCAGCCACATCCCTCACTTGCTCTGCAGAGGGTGATGGAAAATGCAGCACGGGACCATTGCTAATGAGTTCCTTGGGCATGAGGAGTTATTGTGTCTGCAACTGTGGCAGCTCCAATTTAAACACTGTCACAGCACTATTAATGGTCCTGGTGCTTGCTGACTCGAGAGCTCAGCCTGGGACATTGGAGCAAGAGTTTCTGTGCAGGCCAGAAAGAGTTGCTGGGCTTCAGTCTGTGTGCTATGCTGGCTGTGCCCTTTTTTCTGTCCCCAAAAGCTGGTGTGCTGGCACTGTCTGGTATTGCCATTGCACACAACATCAAGGCACGATTCCTCCCCATCCCTCTCAGGGGAGGACCCAAGGAGATCTCATCTTCATGAGGTCAAATAGCACCCAATGTAACAGAAAAGGCTTTGCTGCCACACAGCATTCCCTGGACACCAGCTCACTGCTGGACTCATCAGTCCAACATCACTGGTGGGATAACAACAAGGGCAGGGGCTAGGTCTTGTGGGCAGTGAGCAGATAAGAACAGGACTGCTTGAGATATCCCTATGGAGAGGATGTGTAGGCTAGAAGTGGTGGGGTTCCTTGCCAGCATCATCCTCTTATCCCGGTGTTAGCCAGGTTCTGAGGGCATGCTATGCTCTTTGCTCCCTTTCCAGTGGTACCTGCTATCCAGCCATGCATTGAGAATTAGATGGACCTGGACCTAGTCATGGACCTGGACCTAGTGTTACCCCTGGGGTTGCACAGGGGAAATAGAGAGCTGCCTATGTGCCTCTGAACTCACCATGTGCCCCAGAGCCTTCAGCCCCTCAGGGTCAGGCAGTGCCCCACTGGTGTTGATTCCTTCCTGTCTTTCTTCTCCCACTGCCCTGGTCCCATTTTCCAGTCTCCCATGGGGTCTCTCAAGGAACACTAGTCCAAACCTGACAGATTCTGTAAGTCCATTTTTATTTGTTTTATGAGACAGCAAAGTCTGTCCAAAGCCTTAAGTCACTAAAAGGGTCTGTCTCCTTCCCTTGCATGGAGACCTGTTTCCCTACTGCTTCCCATCCATCACAACTGCGCCTCCTTGTCTGATCATATACTAAGATAGTGCAGGGAAAAAACAATCCTCATAGCAAAGAGCTTCCTGCTGGTTCACCTCCCATTTTGAGCTCCCATTTTTGGCATTACTAAGCACTGATGGTGCTTTAAAATAGCATCCTTAATGCGGCAGATGTGTGTGCACAGCAGGTGAGTGAGGTGTGCCCATGCTCTGCTTCTCTTCACGAAGGCAGCATTGTCTGTGGGCAGTGCAGGCCTGTTTCTGTCCCCGTGGTCAGTCCCTGGCTGCAGCACTGCTGCCTACACAGGGGGACCAAGGAGGTAACCATCCCTCATCTCCCTTTCCTGTGAGACAGACATATACTGTGGGCATGATGCTCACACCAATGAACAATGGCTCTGAGCTCCAAAGCAGTGCTTCAAATCCAAGGGATAAGGACACCTGAGAGTAGGTGACACCAAGTAGACCCATCCCTGCCTCAGCAGTGTTTGGGCTCTGTGGGGAAAAGCAGAGCTGCAGGTGGAAGGTCCATCAGGGCACACAGGACTTCAGGCTTTCTGAGAAATCTGCAGCCCCATCCTTGCTTCCTGACGGGGACCATGGGGGTTTCCACAGCACAAGAACTGGAATAAATCCAAGTTTTTGGCTGGGAAATTAGCACTGCACAATGGAGTTTGTGGACCAGTTCTGAGCATCTCCCAAGGGATGTAAACTGTTCTCAGAATCCTTCTCCAGTGGGCTCTTGGGTACAGCCAGGTCTGCAAGTCTTCTGGTTGCTCTGGAAGACCACAGGTTGCCCTCTTTTGGATGGATGAAGCCATGTGGTTGATATGGGGGCAGGGAAAAGGAGCAGTAGAACAATATCTGAGAGAGTTCTGAGTGGCAAAGGAGTGAGCCCTGGGAGGCTGGAGGAGGGAGTCATGAGTAGTGCCAAGGGCAGTAAGAAAAGTCTGCCCTGGGCTGCATATTTCACGCAGAGAGGGCAAAGAAGAATTCCTTAGGGAGGATACAAAAGGGGCAGGAGGCACATTTAGTGGCTGCAGAACCATTAGCTGCTCCAAGTGATCAGGGTTAGACAGTGAAGGAGCAATGTCCCTGCTTTGCAGAAAGCACCTCTTCACTGACGAATTTGTACCAAATGGCTTATCTGGCTGCATGTTTCAGAGGAGGAGCAAAGGGGACAGTCTGACCACAGAGCAAGTGCTGAGGTACCTCTCCACAAGGGGATGGTGGGCTTGACGAAAAGCCTGGGACCTGTCTGGGTGGCCTTATTCATCCCTGTCTCCTTTTCTTTCCTCTTTGTCATGTTCCAGGAATCCTTTCATCCATGTGTTTGTTTTTCTTTCCCTGTCCTTACAGATGCTCAGTAATTCTTTGAATGTATCAGATGGGTTTGTGTATCCCTGTATCTGAGCTTTCTGTGGATTCACCCCAGAAGAAAACAGGCACCTCTGGAGCATGTTGCACATTGGCCTGAGGTCATGTCTGACAGCAGCCTGGCAAATTCTGGCTGGAATGCTTGCTGTGAGCAGAGGGCAGGCGGTGAGCTCAAGGGGAAATCAATACTGCATATGGGAGCACTTTCCAAGGTGAGGAGAGGTGGTGGACACAGATGGGAATAAACACTGTGCAGAAAGCATAAGGCAGCATTGAGTGCAAAAGCCTAGAGCCATGGTGAAGCCATGGACAGGTCTGGCATCTCCTTTGGAAAAGTGAATTTGGAGATCTCCTTTCCCTGGATGCTTTATGGACCATCAGACAGTGGCTGTGGGACATGGTCTTTTCTGCAGGCACATCTACCCTCCAAAGCCCGAGAGTGTCAGAACCTTCTCTGCCCACGGGTGGGTGCAGGATACCAAACCAAAGTGTCCCTCTTACTTGGTGCTTTTGCCATGCTGGATGTTCCCCTTCAACATCTGAATGAAGAGGTAGCCCAAAATGAGAGTCTGATCATTTGGGAAGCAACGAGCTCTCCAAACACTGTCCTTCAGGTGCCCCAAGCCAGCCATTCCATGTAGTGTGGGTCTTGTGTTGCGCCCTGCGAAACACAGAAGTGCCCCTGCCTGTCATGCTGAGCAGACACCGCTGTCCTTAAATGGGTGACCAAGAGGAAGATAAGGACAGAGCTACTGCCCCTGCCATTCCCATCACTCTCAGGGATGGGACATGCTTGCTGGGGCTGACCAGGGACAGCCAGCGGCAGCTCTGCAGACACCTCCTTGCCACAGCCACGCAACAACACAGGCAGAGCAGTCAGGGTCTCCCCAGCACCCATACGCCTTCCCGCAGGCTGCGACTGCCTCTCCTGGAATAGTGTGAGTGCAGCATGCAGGAGCCTGCCTCTGCCCAAGTGCAAAGGCTTGAGGACATGGATGGGGGAGGGAGGCAGCACAGAGGAACAATTGAAAAGAGGAAAAAGGAAATCCTCCTGGAGCTGTGAAAGTGTTTTCCCAGACTGTCTGGCTGCTATGATGACCTCATTCTCTGAGGTGATGTTAATTCAGCTGAGAGACTGGAGAACAAGATGTCCAGCCCTGCCAGCCCCACCACCACTCAGTCACCATCACCCTGGTCACCTGCCCAGCCCCTTGTGCCCAACAGCACTCTCTAAAAACCTCACCCAGGCTGTCCCTGAGGGGATGCCTGGTCCTGGAGCTCCTGGGCTGCAGACCAGCGTTAACCAGCCACAGAGTTCCATAACTTCATCTCAACTGTTTATCCTGGAAAATCCCTTTCGCACAACTGATGATGCATGCACGGAGCTGGAGCATCTGTGCCCTGTGCAAGCACTGAGCCTATCTCGGGTGTGAGTGCTGTGTGAGCAAGGCTCAATGAGCTGGAGCCAGCAGCTGGAGCTTGGGCTGAGTAAGAGAAGCAGGATGGTTCGTGGCTGGTGAGAAGGAACTCTTGGAGTGGATGTCCTGTTCCACACACAAGGTTTGCAAGGGGATATCTCCTGAAGGGTCAATATTTTAACTGAGATAATGGAGGTCTTAGTAATTGTTTCCCTCCCAGATCATCTGCTCTGTAAAGATGTGGATACCAATGAAATCCTTTTCCACTTCTCTGGAAAAATTTTAAGGGGAGCAGCGCTTCTCTCTCATACATTTGCCTTAATAGCTACCTTCTAAGGCCACTAGCTGTCTGTCAGACTGGTTTCACACATTAGGAAGATATAAGGAACAGACACATGACTCTGTAAGGCTTGCTTCCTTGCAAAATCAAAACACAACATATGCACTCAGGAGCTCTTTCATGTAGGAGAGAAATTAAGATAATGAGAGCCAAAAGCTGGGAGTTAACAATAGACCTGCTTAAATGTGGACTAGCATATATTTCAAAACTGGCCGTGACTGGAACTAATTGCAGTGGACAGAGGCTGAATTCCCTATCATCACATGCAGGCTGGCTGACTCTCTGGCACAGGATCTTAAGACAAAAGATCGTTCCTGCTCCCAGTGCTCACAGGGCAACTTTGTCAGGCCTCTGATGTTCAAGTCACATTTATGGTCTCCTGCCATAAATTTGGTGCACCTGCAAGCATGGTAACAGTGCCCTGCTGCTGGCTCTTGCTCAGTGATGTCCATCAGCTCCTGGTTTCCTCCAGGAAGTCAAGCAACCAGGTCAGTGATCATCTCATAGCTCCTTTCCCTCCTCAGGCAAAATGTCAGTATTTTTAAGGTGAGAAAAAGCTCCTATGGACTTTATGTCTGTTAAAGGGGGCATGGTCAGAGCCACGCTCCTGTGACATGAGCTGGAAGTGGGAGAGCAATACAAAGTGCCTGAAATGATTCTTTTTCCCACTTTTGGCTTTCAAGAGTTAAAGGAGCTTCTTTTTACCATCAGCATTGTTGTTACACATGCTCTAAAATGCCAAATGCCATCTATTTGTAGTTTTTATTGAAGATAAGCGAGGGTTTCCCATGCTGTTCTCTGTTCCCACCTGTCGTGGTTCAAGCCCAGCCGTAAATCAGTCACAAGGTTTACTCTCTCACTCCCCCTGCTTTCTCCCCTCCCCTGCTCCCGGGGGTATGGGGAGGAGAATCAAAAGAATGCAACACCCACAGGTTAAGATAAGAACAGCCCAGTAACTGAGGTATAACACAAACCACTGCTGCTGTCACCAATAATAATAATGATAAGGGAAACAACAAGGGGAGAGAGTACAACAGCTCACCACCTGCTGACCAATACCCAGCCCGACGCAGCAGCAGTCTAACATTTACGGGTCCCTGCCCCAGTTTTTACATTCTGGGCATGATGTGCTGCTGTTTGGTCAGTTTGGGTAAGGTATCCTGCCTCTGCTTCCTCCCAGCTTCCCCTCCTCCCTGTCAGGCATGCGACTCAGAAAATGTTTGGTCAGAGTAAACATTACTGAGCAGCAACCGAAACCATCAGTGTTATCAGCGCTGTTCCCAGGTCAAAAGACAAAAACACAGCACTGCACCAGCTACTAAGAAAGAGAGAAATGACTGCTTCTGCTGAACCCAGGACAGTATCCACCCCTTATTCCATACCATTCACGTCATGCTCAGATCCCCCATTTTCAATATACCATCACTCTTATCTATATGGATATCTATATATATACATCCACATACATGCAGAGGGGGAGAGAGATCATTCCCTAGTGCATGGATCAATCCCTATAAAGCTGCTGAGTCCCTCCAGTCCATGATGTTGGGCTTCATCTCTTGTAACAGTCTTTCAGAGCAGGAGAGGCTGTGTGCAGTGTTCTCACTCATGAATAACATGGGCAATAGTGTCCATTGCTAAATCCACCCCTCGATCATGAGTCCATCTGTATGCTGCATCTCTGCTCTGATGGCCTGAAGTGTCATGGGCCCACCAGGCTCGAAATAATTTGCCCTCCCCTTCAGCAGTTTCTGCAGCTTGTCACTGAGAACTCCATACAGCTGCCCTCCATCTCCAACGCTTCCAAAGCACTGGAGGGGCCCAGTGGACTAGATACTCGCCCATGCTGTCCCACACACCCTGCCACTCATGACTGTCCATCCTTGGGGAAAATCTCTTGGTCATCCTGGATTGTAGTCTATCCCCAGACAAGGCCCACACCCCAGTCTGCTTAACTCTCGGGACCAGACAAAATGGTTGTGGGTAAAACACACTCTGT